>CAJQZN010007266.1:0-12233 GCA_907164685.1 Colias eurytheme | reverse complement strand
CCGAATTTGAAATAACGATTGTATTCTGTTGCTTATTAAACTTCTATGAGTTGTTTTTTTATGATTCAGATTCATATAAATATTTTGAAATGTAGAGCTTAGTCGCAAGGTAATATTCAAAACTTAGCAAACACGAAAATATAATTATCATGTAAATTTTTTACATTCAAAAAGTAGCTCGTATTTTTTATAAGTTTTTCAGCATTTAGATCGAGAAAATTCAGAGCTGCTATTTTAAGCTATATTATATACTTAGCCTTTAGAATTTAATTACGGATAAATTGTTAGTTAACGTCAAGGACTAATTTGCCCGAGGCGGATTAAATACTAAAGTTAATTCCACTTTCTTCGTCATTTCATATTCCAAATATTCTCGCAATATTAAGCCACATATTTTAACATCTAGAATATATTCTTGTTTTAACCATGTCTCGCGTGAAATTAAACTGGATGGTAGTTCAGTGTTAGTTAAAGTTCTTAGATGAGATTGAGCTCAATGCTTCAAAGCATCTGCGGCGGATTAGGTAAATTACAAGCACTCTGCTCTTTATGTTATTAGTTGCGTTTGAAGGATTTTTTTCTTTTTGGTATCTTATTACTATAACTGTGATAATGACCAATGAACAAGGCACACAGTAGAGCGATAAGCGCCGTTTTGATTTACATAATACATATAATGTACTAGCGGTCCGCCCCGGCTTCGCCCGTGGTACATATTTACGTTTTCTCTACATAAGAACCATCCTCGTACTTCAAGGAATATAATAGAAAAGAATAATCGAAATCGGTTCAGCCATTCACACGTGATGCCGTGACAATGCGAAACGGGTGCAGACCCGCCGCCTTTTTAATTTTTATAGCTCCCGCCGCGCAGCGCGTCGAACGCGGCAACTGATACACAAAAATAATCCTTATGGCATGATTCTGTATTCACGCGCGATGACTTATAACGTATTTCATGTATAACTTTGGTGTTTCTACACCGATTTACATGATTCTTTTACTATAACCTGCCCAGGAGTATGAAGAATAATTGTGCCAAATTTAGTTAAAATCCGTCGGGTAGTTTTTGTTTCTATAACGAATATACAGACAGACAGACAGACAGACAGACAGACAGACAAAAATTTTACTGATTACATTTTTGGCATCAGTAGCGATCCCTTATCACCCCTTCATAGTTTTTTTTTAAATATATTTCATGTACAGAATTGACCTCTCTACAGATTTATTATAAGTATAGATTTTTTTTGCTGCGGTGACGCTGATAATCTCACAAAACATGATTTACCTACATTTTTTAAAGTGAAGAATGCATTTAGAATACTTAGTGCTTGGGGAAATCGATATGTCGGACTCCCACCACTGAAAAGCAGTGTCCTACCGTCTTAAATTCTCTGTTCCGATTTCCGATATATCACTATACAGGATTACGGGTAATCGGTAGAACCCCCCCGCATTATGTGATTTACCAATTCTAATGAGATGCTTCGTTAACTGTGTTAACATAAATCAAAATAACAGGCAGGTATCTTTTTTTAAGATAATGAATAGCTTGATCACATGACGTGTTTAAAAATATACGAAACACAAATAAAGGTCATTTACCGAATGCCTAATGCAACGTATGCTCACTTGTAGTTTTCATACACATCGATGCGACATTCATCGGCCCATATGAACAGTTTCCCCTTTTTAATATTGAATCTCAATCCGCACTGATTGCGCCTAGCTGCAAACGCTTGTACTATCTATATCTACGTCTATGTGTATTTCAGTCATGTTTTTCGTGTTATATTGGCATTTCCTAGCCTAATATATCTCTTGAGTTTATTATATAAACCGATATTTACAACGAGGTTTCTCCGGAGATTTTTCCATAGTAAATGCTGTATTTTAATTATTTTTTGCTCAAAGATTACTATGTTTTAATCAAGCTTTAAATGAAATTTCTTTTAGATACCAGTTTTAGCTTTTATATTGTAAATATTATCTTGAATAGAAAAATCTTTAATCTTTGGTTACTAAGGACTTTATCATTCCTGTAAGATAAGTAGGTACTTAATTAGAAGTTATTTCAATACGGTACAAAAATAATACTAATTATGCTTTATTTATTTTTTTATGATAAGGTACCTTACAGCTAGTGATACAATTTTTGAGATGAATAAATACTAAGCTACGCCAATTAAAAGGTACACCAATAGGTAGTAAAAATAATATACGAAATAATGTCGAACAATCTTTATTTTTCACATATAAAAAGGACAATATCTATTTGTGTCTATTTACACCTAAAACGGTAAGAAACTAAGACGTAGTAATCTACATAACATACATAAACTCTATCACACGTGCCAAATTTCTACATGTACATTAATTAAGAAACAATTGCACAGTTTTTGCTTTGCGAAGTCTTGGTAAGCACGTTTGTAATTAACAAGAAACAATATTTCTCTAACACAATAGCCGATATTAACAATAGCTTAGCGCGAGCAGCGAAGTTTAAATTGAATCTACAGGAATAGTTGGAAACGATAGCTTTTGTGGTTGTTAGGCGGTTCTTCATTCTTTATGTTTAGCGATCGATTGTTGTAGTTACGAGCGTGATGTATGTAGCGGAATGATTTCAAGTTTCTGCACACGGAGAAACATATTTTAAAATGCTATTAAATTTACTCTAAGTTATAAAGATTGTTTGTATACAATGTTCATCTACGTAGTTGTTTTCTCGTATGTATTTTAGAGTGCTTTCCAATCTCTTCCGTACAGTGCAATTCGTTTTCCTTTTGCTATGCAGATTAGTCAAATGTATGTTTCATCGCGATACGTGCATTGCTTTTACTGACGTATTGTATCTAAGTTACTTTTAACGTAGGTAGATGTGTCGTTATAATTCAGAATCTTTTCAGAATATTTACCATGTTATAGTTTATACCACATTGTATGATATTTTAATGAGTCAAGTGCAAAGGTGAAATTGTTGAAAAATTTTTAATCATAGATGTATCTTTGAAATTTGTATTTGTATTCTTAATTTCATATTATTGTACTAGGCATTAGAAAAGTCGCAAATTTAGTATTGCACAGTAGAAATCTCTAACCCATAAAATCAATGCATAATATTATTGTGTTCCGAAATTGTAACATATCTCCTTAAACTTTCAGTATGCAGTTTTAATACAATCACCCATAATTCAGCTTATATTAATAGGATTCTAAATAAATTTGGGTTGTTGTAAATCGTAAAATGTATCTATTTGTAGATCTTATAATCAACAATTGTATAACGTGAATAACGATTACGTTTAGTCTCATAAAGTTTTGCAAAAGAACCTTCTAGAACCTTACACATTTTATTATTTAACATTTATACATCGTTATGCGAGTCTTCATGCAGCTGCACAACTACATATTTATTTAAGAAGCAAAATATTTCCAACTGCATGCTTTTAGGTCATTATGAGCTGTCGGGATGTTGTAAGATAATTTATCATACTTATATGTTTATATGCTATCATTATACTTCTTTACTGTGAGAGCAATGCAATTACTGAAGTAGGTAAGTTTAATATATAAGAAAAAGCTTAGTAGTGAAATAAGAACTTACGAGGTGTTTCATATTTCTGAAGAAAAAAGAAGCAATATGAGGTAAATGCTATATTTTTCGCACTTTATGAAAGAGTATTAGATGCACCATAATAAGCTTACTCCACAATACGCAGCATCAAGACAAAGCGCCGAGCCGAGCATTAACTTGATTGAGTTAAATGGACTACGGTTTACTTTTCTTTACTTTACCTGCAACGCAATTTTAACTTTATCTCTTCATTATACAGCTCATTTTGCAGATACCGAGATTCATCATGTTCGTACACTAAGGTAAAATAAATGGCAAACTATGAAGTTTTCACAAACATTCTGTTAAAAGGAATGTCTGTGGACACATTACATGTGTTCTTTTGATTTATTCCGGGTATAATGCATATTTTGTAAACATTTTCCTATCGTATTAAATATTTATTTAATAAACAGAATTAAGCTATTGATTGCTATAATAGTACCTAAAAAGTATTATTATTTCATTCACAGTTTAAAATGAAAGAATAATACCAAGCTAAGAAATAGCAATCGTCGTGTGTGTTTATTTTATTTCTCCTTGACAACGTTACTTTTTCAATCCAAATATAATGACTTATTATTTGTAATTGCTTCTGTCCTTAATGTTTTACAAAATTGAATCGATGATTTAATTAATTAATAGGAATTCATATATCTACCTCAGGAAGATTGACTTTATCCTTTATCCACTTTATAGCTAGTGTTCCGTCAATTGCCTGCACCTACTATTCTATTAAATCTGTTCCAAAAGTTAATATAAAATTATAATGATAAATTACGTAAAATCAACTGTTTTGTGATCACATGGAAATCTGCAACTATTTTAATAGGGGCTTATTAAAAATTCCATTAGCTCCACGTTCAGGTTATGAAAACATCGTTCATTTTGAAAATATTCTATACATAGTTCAGTATTAAATAGGGAATGTTATGTCAACCTGTGCTGTATATAAACTATGTAACAAAAGGTATTTAATTAGGTGTATTCCAAAAAGCGTTAATATTATATAGTGACTTAAATAATATTAATAGACTAATTATTATACCTACAATTTACAAAAAGATAATATCTTTTGTGTTTGTTTTCTTATTGTAAATTGTAGGTATACTGAAATATGTGATATTTTGGATTTGAAAATGCTTCAAAGCGTTGTTATTAAATATGAAGCATATTCAATAATTATTATTCTTCCTATGAATATATTATAACAGCTTATTGAAACTGTTCAATATTTTGAATATATTTATTATGTGAACCATGATTACCGTGTATTGCCCTCATATAGGTAAATATCATAGTTTAATTTACCTAAAGTCAGTTAAAAAAAAACAAAAGGTAAACTCGAATACAGACTTGTTTTTACATCTGGCATTCGATTAAAGTTAAATATTTTTACTCACGAAAAATCTATTAACGTTGGAACAAAAGGGCTCTACACGAGGTAATGGCGTTGTCACTTATTCAAGCGTAGTGCTCGGGAAAATTGAAAGGAGTATTGGTTTTGTGGCAGTACATTAGCCCTTCTTGTGGCGACGTTGAGCGAGAGCACTTTGGAAATATCTGCGGCGATCAGTTTCATTTTTAACCCCTTGGCGGTTTAAATTTCGTTTTTGAGAGCGCTTGGAAGACTTTATTACGTTATTCTGCGTTTAATTTGGTTACGGACATAATAATTGTGCGTTTGGTTTCGGATTATTTATAAAAAGAAATAGAGAAATGGTAAAACCTGAGTTGTTATCATATATTTATTTATGTAAGTTCATAAACTATATTATTATAAGCAACATTAAATACTAAATCATTATACTTAAATACGAATATTTGTACTTAGTTACGTATACAAACTTGATAGATAGATATAGCATGGCCGTAGTGTGCATTGAGTAATCTTTAAAAATTTCTAACAAGTTTACTTATAAAATTCCACAAGACGAAACATGGAACTTTTTAATTTGTGTAGTCAGCTTGGAAGTTGCTTTTTTCCTTTATTGAAATAATTAGCCTGAAAAGTTTTTAATTAACATTCGTGAAGTTAGCGATTGCGATCGGTTAGCAATCTGTAAATGGATACTGAGCACTGACCATTTCAACTTACTCTATTGAAGACTGAGATATAAAGTACTAGATGGTACTCTAGTTTAGAGCAATAATTTTTAAATTTTATCATAATGTTCCACATCATAAGCCGGGTCCACACAGAGCGAGCATTTCACGAAATATTTTCAGGAAGAAGCAGCTTTGACTGTGTGGACGTGTTTTCCTTGGCCGTGCCAGGTTCACACTGACCAAGCTGCTTAGTGCTTCGCACAGAAATTGTTCCACGAGGCTAAACAAAGATATTGTATACTATTCTTGAAGAATTGAGAAGCTAGACCCTGTCAATCCTGTTAAATATTCGTAGCTAAGAATGATGAGGGTTATTTGTAAATGGCAAAAGAAATTTGATATGTACCATAAACGTTATAGTAGTTCTAAAAGTTCCTAGTCTCACAAATATTATGAAAAATATTATATTTGACAGCATTCTGGATATTAGTTTTATTTTTCTTCTGAAAGAACATCGACCGCCCAAGTTTTACTTGCTACGGCTTCGTGCTACGTAGGTTCTACGACCTACGTATAGTATTATACAATATACATATTATTATCTGTGGCTCTACATATCATTGCCATATTATTGTAAATTCTATTGACGTGTTCACAGCTGTATCACACACACACACACAAGTGTGTGTGTATATGTGTGTGTAATGTGTGTAACCAACCGATAACACTATAGGAAAAATTATAATAGTATTTTTCTCTATATCTATGTTACTTTCAAGTTTCAAGCATTGCACAGGAATCGCAGTGTGCATTCAATGAAGCTGAAGCTCGTCGTTTTCAGAACTTTGTTAACGAATAACATTAACGTATGGTTAAGATTTTGAATAGTTTATAAATAAACTGAATGTATACAGTTTGCATGAAAACCATTTACCTATATCTAAAAAAATATGTTTATCATGGAAAAAATACGTAAAAAATTAAATATATTCTCAAACTGTAATTAAATTACACGCTCATTATTTAGATTTAACACATCAATTAATCCAAAACTTCAATCAATTAAAGGATGCATTGGCATGTCACAGTGTCTTCTACGGACTCATGCTTGAAAAGCGTGATGATAATATTATATAATATTATGGCCGATAGTTTCAAAGGTCAAAGAAAAGTCTTTTCTCCTTGTAGGTGGAAATGATAACTTGTTATGGTTGGCTGTGGTTGGTTGCAATAGATAGTGTCTTATTATTTTAAGAAATTGCTCATAGCATCATAGATTTATATATGACTTATATTAAATTCAATTTGTACCTATTCACAAAGCGTGACTCTAGCACCTCCGAAATAGAACCATATATCCAACGTATTTGTTTGCTACGGACGTTGTTGATACATCGCTGGAGCGTGATGTGAGATCTTCAATACATGTCCAATATAATTGTTTCTCCATGTTTAACTGGAAACTATCTGTTATTGGAAATGTGTAGTTCAAAGATACTTTCTAGAACTGTACGAGGACGTGTTTGTTACAAATGTTATACTTGTCATTTTTATATCTATCGTATTACATATATTATTTACAGGAAGAAATACTTACTGGGTACTGTTAGTAAACAATAATCTTTTAGAGAATTTTAAGAATATATTTCTGGTAGCAGAATAGTGTCTGAAACTTAATCCTACTTATCCTAACCTACTAATATTATAAATGCGAATGTTTGTGACGATGTGTGTGTGTGTTTGTTACTCTTTCACGCAAATACCACTGAACCGATTACTTTTTATATTACAAGATTACAAGTATAATTAATGTTTCACATTTATGAAACGTTGTTACGAAATAATTATCTCTAAGTAAATAAGAGCAAAGGTAATTATGAAAAGCAGTTAAAAATTATAATACACTCCTACATTTTCATAAGTGCCAGTACTTACTTTAATTTAATTTCCGCATTCATATGTTACATACCTCGCGACATTAAGCCTTGCAGAGTTATATTTAATTTTGGCGTCCAAAAATCTTGTGCAGCTTAGCGTTATAAAAAGTACAAAATGTCGAGGATTAATTTCGTAGTGTAACACATTTTTAATTTAGTAGTAAATGGAATGTAGGAAAGAAAAATTGATTTCATCTAGTATATGCAATTTAAACTGTAAAACGTTATTTGATAAATAGTATAAACGTTTAGACGATTTTTATATCGTTCATGAAATATATTAAGATTAAAACTAAATTATTGAGACGTACGATTGACATATTTGCTCGACAAATAAGTAATTTTTACGAACAGAATATTTAAATAACCACGCCAAAAGTGCTACCCGTTCTTTACGGTTCACTTATTCCGAAAATCGGTTCACATCCAAATAAATGAAATGAAAATTCCCTCATACCAAAAACAAGCAATTTGCTACTCTTCAAGAGCTTTGTGAAATTAAAAGAAGAATAAAATAGACGTCTATCGAGACGAGCACTCGATTTGAAACTGTATTAAAGCCTTCGTGGGAATTGAAAGTTTTCATCGGGATATGTTTTTGTTTTGGCACCAATTTCAGTTTGTAAAAAACGATAATATGATAATTCAAATATAACTCTTTCGTGACAGAATGACTTCTTTAAGTAGGTATACCATGGCAAGTATATGTACAATCTTATTTAACAATTTAAACTTACAGATGGTCTCATAATTGTACCAACAGAACCATTAGATACCGTTTATCGAATAGTTAAAATTCTTGTGATCTTTCTTTAAGAATGTCCCATAATTTATACCACGAATCGAATCCTGAATCCCGACGAAAGCCATGACTTCCAAAACACCGTTCCCTGAAAATCTCGCCTCCCTTTAAAAATTTATAGATTCGTATTCGTATTCCGGCGTCTAAGAAACATTTGCAAAAAGGATATAATTCTTACATTTCGTGGGCTGCGAAAATGTTATTTCAATGTTCGACTCACTTAGAAGTGTCTGGTCACGTACAAGCGTATGCAAAATGTGGGGATTTCGAGTGTTGATGGCTTTCTGGGAAGGAACGTATAAAGTTTTGATGTTGTTACATTTGTAAATGAAGGTTGAATTTAAATGGCGGTAAAAAACTCTATTGTTGTAAAATAATTTAAAAGTTTACCACCAAGTATAAATTAAAATTTCACTTTTACATGTTATAATAATTAAAAATAGTTGTAATTATTTCGCGTGACTTTAAGCATAAAAAGTAATTTCTTATCTATTTAATAACTCCGGCTCTATACAATGAATAAGTACTTACCAGTATCTGTAAATCATCTTCAAGTGAACTATTTTCATAATCAGTTCAGTAGATCACGAGAAAACCTAGGTAGGTATCTAAAGCTTGAAAAATTATTGCAATTATATCGAACTGTATTTATGCTATAAAATCATAGACAAAGGCTATGAATTCATAGCAGTTCTTTTACTTAATTAACGCAAATAATATGACGGAATAAGCTTTCATCTCATTGGAGTAACAATTTCAGATCAACAATGCCATTTTTAAACAATGTAAAGCCTCGACTCTCGACTTACTGTTGCTTTTAATTGTATATTATTAAGCATAATGTTCTGTTAAGGTATTATTTTAGTTCTATAGAAAGTTTGAATAATACCTCATTAACATAATTGCTTGTTAGTGCGAAGATTTATTTAGAAGAACGATACATTTGGATTAAGTTCCTTAAACCCAAAAATAAATTATGACAAAGAATCAGTCAATTAAAAAAAATCGTTAAGTGCCTAAAATACTAAATATATTTTCAGTGTGCTATGGATCTTGCAATCACATAAGCGCATTACAATATTAAAAAAATTTTAACTTTCAATTCCAAAAACAGATTCTTCATTTGACGAAGATAATCAATAGGCGATAGACCAGAATGAGCCCTAAAATTACCAGCTGTAAAGGTCAGTCTTGCATCCACTGCACTTGGTAACTCCGCCTGTCTCATTAAACTTTAATCAAGTGATATCGTCGAAAATTGAAGTCTCTCACGTTTTTAGCACGTTATTATGCACGTGTTAATACGAAATGCTGTGATAACGGTCGTAACATCAAGTATGTTCATATTTCAGGGAAGCTTTCTTAAAAAAAGAACTAGGTACTAGATGTTTGATTTAAATTTAAATAGGTCTTTTTTATTATTATTTACCTTCTAAGGTAAGGCAAAGAAAAAACCAAATAAATATTTAAATAATATTTTCAACAACTACGCTGTTATGTCGATTTCACAAACAATAGCAAGAGGTCTTGTGATGTCTAGATACATGGATTTATTTAGCCACATTATTAAATGTTATTTAATATGTAGGTACTTCATTTCAGATAAAGTAAGTAGGTACGTAATAAGCTCGGCCCCGTGGTATACTTTTTAGATATTAACAAGCTTATTAATTTAATTTACTTTAAGAATTTTTAAGATGGCCACCAAAACTTTTTAAATTTTTGAAAATAAACATTCTATCTCCTTTATTTTAATTGATTAAAAACAATTATAACGGATAAAAATCTACAAGGCCGCTGACAAAATGGGCCACTGTCTTCATTGTTCTAAGCGATTCAAGAGCCACTTGTCGAACGGATTTCATTAAAAATATATTTATCAGACTCAATTTAAATCTTATTCCAGGTATCTGTTTTTTTACATTTTTAACGAACGGGCAACGTCAGAGCAAGCTCCACAAATCAAAAGACGAGCTCTAAATTAGTAAGATAAAAAGTACAGTCGAGTTACGTGACCCCAACGAGGCTGGTTAATTAATTTTTAATCAGAGCTTCAGTCTTCGGGCGAGATTGAGTTTGTTCCGCGATTTTATGAAACTTCATCTTGCTCGAAATGCTTTTATATTCACTGGAAGATCTTTTATCGCTGGGTTATTGTTATAGTTTACAGCTCGCTTGATTAAATTGTATGGTTTGACGTGTCGTTTGGGAATGGATTACAATGACGCTATGAATTCGCTTTGGGCAAAGATATAGCAATTAAATATATTAAGTACAAATATGTATCTAATACCTCAACTAAATGTTACGTTCAAAAGTTTTTCTTAGAGAAATAGTCAAAGAGAAAGGTTTTGTCTTTTATAACAAAGAATCACATAAATAGAGCGACGATTTAGAACTGCGATTCAAATGCAATTCAAAATAGGTGAGGCAGAAATCGCTTCATTAATTAATGAGTAGATGAACTGAACTACATGCGGCTTTAATACAAAATGAACCTCGAAATCGTACTAAAGTTTAGTATAATCGAACTGCGGTAATTCCTAGAGTTAGGGTTATGCCTCTTTACGGTTTCAAGTTATAATAATTATACCTGTTATTTCGATAGTAAAGGAATAGGTGTGAAATATGAGGACCCTAATAATAAAATTTATTAGGACTTCACGCGTCGAGTTGATTACTGCGACACAATAAACCTTTCCCTTTTGTGTTATGATCTAATCAGCACATAGTGTCTAACTCATAATAATAAACTACATAATAAATTCTTTATTACCTACATTGTTAAAAAAAAACTATTAAGTTCAATTGTTGTCAAAGAACAAACTACTTTAAGATTGTCAAACACAATAGATTGTGATAATTATTTGCTTAACAACGTAAATCCTTTCCTTAAAACATTTATTTAGGTCGCTAAACAACCACCACTTTCGTTGTGACGTCACGCGGACCCTAGTCCAATAAACTCTGATTAAAATTTAATCAAGCGTGTAGCGTTTTATTAAGAGATTTATAATGCGTTGTCCATTATGAATAATAATGAATTTATCAATATTGTTAGCATAGTTTTACGTACACAATTATTTATGATCCAATTTTCAAACAGATTGTAGTTTGAGGGCAATAAAAAAGATTCTTTAGAATAAAAGCTTTTATTTCCCACAGCAGTTAAATTTTTTCCACATCATTACAAGTATTGTCACAGTCAAATGCGAATAATCTTCAAACGATGCGTAAATTACAAAGGGCTAAAGTTAGACCTCTTGTAGTCATCCTACAATAAAAAGTGCGTAGCTCAGCATCATTAGATACAAAAACACTTTTGAGGGCTCTCCTAGCGTCATTATTTGACGAAGTAAATTGGAAAGGGACGACTATTCCATATGAATAGTAATCCAAGTGGAAAAACGTTAGCTTGTTGGAATGATATTTAGGAGAATGCTAGAAATAGAGCGTGATGGGAAAATAAAAGGCTATTGATTTGGTTGGGCATTGGCTGTAAATATGGTCAAGTAAATATAGGTTAGTTATTTATCTATATTTAATCTTATAATACATCAGGATGGATGGATTGTGAGTTTGATTTTCTGATTATTAAGAAAAACTATAATTCGATTTAAACTGCCTGACTTCCTTTTGCTAAGTTTTTAAGTATCTACTGAAAGCGGTGTGTGATTAAAGTATTTTAAATATAATTTTGTATGACAAAACCTTGTTTTATAAACTTTACTCGTTAATCGACTAAAATACAAATAAAATACCTGAGTTATTTCATCGAATATTTTAATAGCCAAGTTACAAAGTTCCGCCTTTTGAAAGCGCATTT
>CAJQZN010007255.1:0-10335 GCA_907164685.1 Colias eurytheme | reverse complement strand
TTGCAAGTAATTATTTACACGAGCAGCCTCGGTTTACTAATTGTCTCTTATGAAGATAGCGGTTGAATATACACATCTTATTATAATAATATTATCTTTGTATTAAGGTTATGCTGTTGTTACAATTTTTATTTAAATGAAAGAGCAAAATAATAACGTTATTTTATAAACCATGCTGCATTTTACTGAGTTAACTAATTTAATCAAAAAACTAATTAGGAATATCTGGTTACTCTATCTGCTGAAACTATAAAATATAATGTAATTTTACTATAATCTAGGGCACTCTACATTCCTAAAAGCAATCTAAAAGCTTACAAGGTCATTTAGCGCCAAAAGCTTCAACGAGGTGCTTGTAATGGAACGAAGTTTCATGTCGATTCTAAAGAAATCTTATTAGAATCAAAATTAAATTTAGTTTTTAAATAATACGAATTTCTGGAGATAATGTCAGTCAGTAATATATTTAAGTAATGCGAAAGTGATTAATCAGACTATAACTTAATTATTTAGAACCATTGAAGATGACGTCTTTTTGGAGGTTACAGATTCGTCTTATTTTGCTATTATATTATTTTACAGTTACCAACTATAAATAATACACTAATTATTGTATTATTTTATATGTAGTAACAAATAATAAGTGACGCCGCTTTCATCTTATTAAGATCACAGACTACACTATAGATATTTATTATACTTGTAATTTAAATCAATGAGAACACGTTTTTAAAAAAATATTTTGTTTTCATGTAATCTTATATCAAATCATCTATATCTTACACAAAAGAAATTCAATAAACTTCCCACGTAAGGTACTAATAAACAAACTCGATCTATATTAGTGATGTCTGCGCTTATCGATGCCCCAAAACGTTTATGAGAAATTCGTGCCGAAGTTAATCTTCTCACTTCCGTTATCGATAAACGTGGTTATGGAATTTGTTCTGGAAAATGTCGGCCAAACGTCGACACTAATGTCAGTGTATATTTGCTGCGTGCGACCATTTTGACTAACACCTTTTTGTCATTTATGTAATGGTTTAACTGTTTTCACATAATTAATTGCACACGGTTTTAATGAAGCTATGACGTAATGATACATTTTGTTGACAGACTATGATTTTAAAAGTTTTGCAATTTATGATACATAGGTTAAACTCATGGATACACTAATTGGAAAGTAGTTTTGACAGGATTAATTATTAAAGTGATACTGTTGCAACTGAATATTACAGAAAAAAATAGTTACCAGCATAGCTCTTGAGTACGCAATGGAAAGATGATAATTTCGCCGCGAAATACTTGACAAAATTTAGTCGATATTTTACAGAAAATATTATAAAAGGTTTTGCTATTTACAACTGCTTTAACATCTTGTGGTTTACCACGAGATTATGCATATACATTGAGTTAAACAAATAAAAAGCTACTAAAGTTATACGTATGCACTAATATTAAATGTAAAAGCATAGTCCAGCGTAATTCCCGGTTAAGCTTAGTATTGAAATTCTGGGTTACCAGTGTAAACTACAAAATTATTTTTCTACGAAATTAGAAGTTGATGTATTCCCACAATTTATTTTAAAGGTATATCACATGTTAACCAGTTAAATTTAACCTCCGACAGTAGAAGATAAAAGTAAAATAAGTTTAATGTGTGTCTTTGCACAAGAACACAAAAAAGCATTTTTTAAACGCGCTTTATCGAGATAGTTTCTTTAATTGTATGAAATTATAGTAATAAAAAATAAGGTCTTAATTGAGTTGCAATTTTTGTGATTATGTTTTATTGTATAAATCACTAAAACTATCAAGCGAAATAAATTTGACTTTGGCCCTTTGTGAAATTCTACACTATCTATTGATTTATTTTCACAGAAAAAATATTTATTAAGATTTAAAAATTTCTCGGGACATAACATACATAAATTAAATATTATTCAGAGAAACAAAGAATTTCGTTTAATTTTTCTAATACTTACTAAAATTAACACAAAAAGCTAAGTTTTGAACTAAAAATAAAAAGCTTTATTTTGAATTACTTCAAAAATCAATACATCGTAAGATATTTACTTAAAATCTAAAAGCAAGTACCTACCACAGTTTGTTCTGAAGATTCTCAAAGTATTAAAACTATTTTAATCATTTGTTTGTATACAGTTTTGAGCAATGAATCTATTCCTATATTTTTGTACTAAGTACAAATTAAACAAGACAGGGAAACATAAGAGCGGTCCCACTTTTCTGTCATGCGGAAAATGCTCATTTGGCTTACTTATATTACTCTGGAACGCCTGAACGATAATCACTAAGTTGTCTTTCTCTGCTTCATAGTATAAGAGATAAGGATTAAGTTCTTATGACAAAATATAATTATTTATTTTTTTAACCCTTGATTGTGAAAGTACGTACCTAAGTAAGAAATAAGTACATAAAGGTTACAAAAGACATAAAATAAAAGCTCAAAGGGTGGCCTTATCACTATGCAGTTATCTCTGCCAGGCAACGGCAAGCGAAAATATATTTATGTAATTATTTCACAATTACGAATTTAAATAATTGTCGCTACATTTCTTCATAATTACATTGCATAAACGTAAAATGAGATAACATTTAAGAACAAATTACATAAAATGTTATAGAGGGAAAATTATATTTTCCGCTCATCAAATTTTATTTGTAATTAATTTTCCATTCATTTTCAGCGCATATAATATATATCATGATATTACTATATGCAAAAAGTTTTCTAGGAAGCAAACCAAACTTAATTCATAAAATATTTTCCATGAAGTATTGCTCATTACTTAATACTGGTTATAGCTGAATAAAAAACATATTATATATAGACTAAATTTGGAACAAATGTTTTCTTCAAATAAATAATATAAAAAAGTAACTTTCCAAGAACACTACTAGTGATGAATATTACTAATGAATATTGGATGAAAAAGTATATCTCTTTGTCTAAATAAGGCTTTGTGAGCATTTCCAAATAAATCCTATATTGAAAAATAATGGAGTTGTCTATATATTTTTATTTCTTATAATTGAATTATTCCGTTAATATATATGCGGTAACTCCGAATTGCTGATCTTCATTCCCATTTTACCTTATTTTGTGAGGAATTCTTCGCGATTCGCTTTTCAAAGGACTTTTATTGTTAGGACAATTATGTTTTATGAAAACGTTTATATGTTTATTGCTGCTCATGTTATTTGGTAATAAATACACTTATATTATGTTTTTATAGAGCGTGTTATTATTTTTTCTCTTAACTCAACATTATCACAAAACAAAAAAGCGGCAAATTGATTATCTGTAATTCCAAAGAATATGACAATATTTTGTTTATTTGGCTAATCTTGTTCTATCTCGCGACTTTGCTTAAACTGTAATAATAAATCCCATTTTATTATCTGTATCGAATTTCAGTCAAATCTGGAAAAGTTTTAGTTTGTTTACATACAAATACGTAATTCATAGAATGGGACTTCTAAGGAATAATTAATAGTATATTATAAAGCGCGTCACACACGGTGAAGATACTATAATATTTTATCTTAAGATACTGTAATATTTTATATTATCCCGAAATTTTATGGGTCATTTGTAACAGGATTCTACAGGGGTCTTAGTACGTAATGACAAAAAGAAAAATGATGGTCAGAACGCTGATACCGGATACCTTAAGATACTGTAATATAAAATATTACAGTATCTTAAGATAAAATATTATAGTATCTTCACCGTGTGTGACGCGCTTTATTGTTGCAAGATTATAGCGAAAGCTCTTATTTGAACAA
The DNA here is from genome assembly GCA_907164685.1 of Colias eurytheme. NCBI lineage: Eukaryota > Metazoa > Arthropoda > Insecta > Lepidoptera > Pieridae > Colias > Colias eurytheme. The sequence continues at coordinate 6,525 of CAJQZN010007255.1, read as the reverse complement.
TGGAGCTTTAACCTCAATATTTTGACTTAATTAACTTGCACCCAGCGAAACCTACTTTATATCTTAAGTATTTCATATTTTAGCATTCATGTTGTAATTGAGGTTCTTAAAAGTTAAAAGCTGTAAAAACTGGATAGAACTTTTAAAAAGAGCGGTACATGATAATTCAACTTAAATAAACGCAAAACCAACTTATTTGATTATCTACGTTAGTAATGTAATAATCAATTCACAACAATAAAAATAAAACTCTTCAAAAAACGTTCATCAGTAAAAGTTCACACCCAAATATAAAAGTTTGTTGCTACAAGCTGTTTTCATGTAAGATTTAATTGGCTTGATTCCATGTAGACATTCATATTCTATTTTATGTGGGATTGTAGGATATTTGTAACTATCGTTTAAAAACTCGTTTTAAAAAAAACAAACATTCATAACTTAAAATGCAATGGAAACATACCTAAATTAACCTAATCCCTTTGTTGGCCGAGTTGTTACCTTTTTTATGTAAGTATTTAATTTTTGTTTGCTTTTGCTTTAGTGAAATAAAAATAAATATTTTTAAATTATTAATTAGGTCTTCATATATAGAATTTCTTGGTTTGTTTCCTATTAGATCATCATCAATAACTGCGTGAAAATTGCAATACTGTGTTGCCATACTGTACGCATCCGCTGGCATCCTATCGTCACCTTCAACCTTTTTTACCAGAACAGTACGCGTTATCTGTTTTCCTAGACTATATTTCCGTTGTGTAAGGTAGAAATAAACTCTATGATTCAATACAGTCATAGAACTTCCAATATTTTTCGCATTCAAAGCTCGTTTAATCCGTGACGACTGGGCTCGGGCGCATTGTTCACAGTGATCAATGGCTCACCCATCAAAGTATGAAAAGGCAGTTTTGCAATGCTAGCTAAATTCGGGAATACTATATTTTACATAAATTCAAAAGTACTGGAACATTTGGAAAATTAAGTATAGATATTCGAGACTCCCAACCCTATCACATCATGTAACTTTATGAATTATCTTAATTTTGTGTCATTTCAGCTGAATGTGATAAATAGAACAATAACTAGGTAATGGATTGGACAAAAACACATATAAATTTTAACAAATGAAATCAGGATTCTGGATTTACACAAATCGAAATAACAATGCCATAACATCGTCTTACACAATAATATTAACAATTGTCTTATTAAGCCCGTGTTCCACTTATTATATAGCATCAGACGTTAATTCGTCTACGTCATATCCTTAATCCACGTTGGGGCTTAGATTTAAACAATTATTCAAAACATTTAACATACATTTCGCAGGAATAATCATGTTAACCCGGTAACCTAGTCCGGGAGGTATCGGAGGACGGGTCGGTTGGAAACGAGATAAAGTTGCAACCGCCCCGTCGCCGTAATTTACTGCCTACTGACTTACACCGACTATTTTAGTGTCGTCTCTATGGTTATCTACGAAATGACGTTCTATTTACCTACTTAAGTAAGTTTAATTAAGCAATATATGTGCAAAACGCTGTACAAAATGTGGTACATGAGTAAAATGGAAAATGTTAAACATGGAACTGTATGACGTTAATTTGTATACAAAAAAACTGATTTACATATTTAGAACATACGTAAAGGTTACAAACATTTACTCAATAAAACAAGCTGCACTCTTTTGAAGGCACTTTTGAAACATGCGTCGAAAATCCCGCATTCTAGAATAGTTTTCATTTTTAATTTGAATATTCTCAGTCACCAGTGTCTCTCTTCTCATTCTAAACCGCTGTCTTCAATATAAAATAAGCCAAAAATATAAAAATACACTACCTACGCTTTACGCTTCAATCGCGTTAACATTCCTTCTGGCACAGTCGGTTAAAAAGCAATTTTGCGTGTTGGAATGACTGTAGATCGATTGATTGAATTTATAAAAGATGCAATTTATTAAGGCCTTTCCGAATTAAAAGAAAATTGATACTAGAAATAATATTTTATAAAGAAAATCATAATTTTTATTACTTTTAACTCGTCCACATATTCGTAATGATAATATAAAACACTGAACACATAATTTTAAATAATTTAAAACGAATGTAGTATTTTAAGCTCATACAGACTTTAATAAAGATAAAATATAGTTATCTCTAAGACAAGACAGCGGACCCACTATAGAAACGTTACATAAAGCTTAGTTTAAAAATATAAGTTACTGTTCCTAGTTTCATATAATATTAAAAGAAACCGCGAGTGACTCTCAGTAAAGTTAGCTATAGTGTAAAATTTCAAAATAAAAATATTGCGTAGAGTTTCAAAGTCCAGATTCTAGAGTATTAATATTATACAGTATTAGCATTTCTCCTTTCATTTAAAATACCTTTAATCTTTTCCTAAAATCAGCAATAAAATTAAGAAAAATGACGTTACGACAGATCTTATATATAAAATTCTCGTGTCACAATGTTAGTCTGCATACTCCTCCGAAACGGGTGGACCGATTCTCATGAAATTTTCTGTGCATATCGGGTAAGTCTGAGAATCGACCAACATCTATTTTTCATATGTACCACGGGCGAAGCCGGGGCGGACCGCTAGTATTTATATAAATTATCTAAACCAATAGAAAACACCTAAGTGAAGATCAACCTTGTAAATATGCAAAGTGTGTCACGTATCAGCTGAAAATAGTGTTTGCAATTATATTAAAAATGTTCGACTAAGCCGTAATTTAAAAATAAGGCCAAGTAAACTACAATAAAATTTAAAATACATTACCTTAATAAAAATCTTTTATAAAAGTAGTGCGAGGATACGATCAGGTCCATTAGTTCTTTAGTGTGCAAACTTTAAAATCTTATTCACGATGATAGAGTTAGTTTCAGTACAAGGCAATAAAGTTTAAAAACATATGAATAAGAAGCCGTTAAGGAAGTGCAAAAAACCTCAAATCACATTTTGTATACTATTAATAACATTTCAAAATATACAAATAAAAATTACTAGCATATTCATTTTAAAAAGTAAAAAACATTTCAAAATTACATCGGATGATAGATACAATTCAATGTTGCATTTATAATATAAATAAGGATTATATTAACAAAAACTTACCAATGCCCTAATTTTCAGCTACAGAGTAAACCACTGTATCAAACCTCAGTTAATTTATCGTAAAATACCCTTCTCAACATTTAATTGACACCGGCTTTCTAGTTATTATTATTTAAATAGAATAGAAGATATATTAACTTCAGAAGAGAATCTACCCTTATAATATCTATTTATTATGTGTTTCTCGAAAAAAACTAGATATATTTAAAAAGTTGGAGCTCTAAATAAGGATATTATTATTGTAAATAAGGATATTTATTGTCACAAATACTAGTATTTTGTATATTCGTTTTTTATACATACACATTTTTTACCAAATACCAATAAACTTTTACCAAATTCTCTCTCATCATCATAAACTATAATTTACAAAGATTCTGAAGAGATTATAATACTTCTAAAACACTTGTAAATAACCATAAAAAAATTAATAAACGACGTGTTTCTCTTACTATTGTCAAAACAAATTAACGTCTGAGTGATTTAATGAAATAATTCAATGTTTCAATTTAGTTACCTTCAAACTCGTCACTTAGCCGTCTGAGATAATAATTCGATTGTTGATTAAATTATTTGATTTGTTGGGAATTTATTTGAACTATTCCATTGACACTATTGATTTGGTATTTCATACAGCGTAGCTTACGGCTAGTGAATTCACGTTTTTTAACAACGTACAGAAAATGTAGTCTTTTTGTAAGTTTAATAATCACAAGCGCTTCAATCACAGTAACAAACGGCTCTACAGATTCTCCGAAATACCAGTTTTTATTTTCTCGAAAAATATAGTATATACAAAAATTCATGGAAAATTTAAATTCTCTTTTAAGCTACGTAGCTCTGAAATTATATTGTTTCAATTTTTTATTTGTTTGTTATTTCTTTACAATATTTAAATGTTTACATGCAAACTAGCTTAAAAACGTAAGGGTTGTATTCATATGGTACCTATCATACATATTTTTAAACTGATCAAAGGCACAAGATTACCCATCATTCTTATTGATATATTCATTATTGAATATTCGCCCTTCAAATAAAACACTATCTTAACCAATAATTTGTATTTACACCACTTAAATTTCACGATAAAAAACGTGAAATGACGGGATTTAAAAAATAGTTACAATTGCATACTTGATCTTGCAGCTCTGTTTTATAACTTTACCTTCTATTCCATTAAAAAGTAAAGATTATTATGATTTCCAAATTATTAATACATTTTCTCGCAGCTGTTGCCTAAAAATAGGTAGACGACGGTATCAAGAACGACCTCGAAACGATAACCTAGAAACAATGTGCCTAGAGAAACACGATTAGGCGTCTGATCTCAATTCTAAACGGAGGGAAGCCTCAACGAGACAGTCTTAAATAAAAACACTTTCTAATCGCTACAAGTTGACGTCTCAGATAATAATTCACGCCCTTGAAAGCTTTTAAAGTTTATACTCGTCCGTGTAACTTTGTTTTATAAAGCCATTACTCATTCTTTTGTTAGCGATTGCGACGCAAATTTTTCACGATGAGACAAATTTTGTGAATAAATTAAGCAGTGTTGTAATCTTGTGTTATAAAAACAGCAGAAAAGAGTTTCATCTTTTGTTTAGGAAGTGAACCTGCCACTTGAATTAATTGTGTTGTGGTAACTTTTTAAATTCTTTGCGGCAGATGCTCTTTCGTATTGTTAAGAGTTACGATTATTGAATAAATGGAAGTGTTCGTGTTAATACTGATTAATCAATACGATTGTCATGTCCGCCTGTCTGTGCGTATGACACAGTCAGTTAACACGGACGGCTATTGGCACCATAAATCGTTATCCGTTGACCAATGTATGTGAAAATCTCTATACATAAAAATTAATCTCTATTTCCCATTCGGCATCACGCGTGAACGGCTGAACCGATTTCTATAATTCTTATTGATGTGTCGATAATGTCTGAGTAATGGAGGAGGATTTTGAAAGAAAAACTCAAGAAATTGTCGCTAAATAATTAAGTAAATGTGAAAACATGACGGCCATGTAAACTTTATTTTTCAATTTTGCGCGAAGACAGGACCGCGTCTTTTGGGTCAGCTTTCTTAAAGGAGCTTTTATGTATAATTCTCAAAGTTTAAGGCAGTAATTCTAGAAACTTGATGGTCAATGCTTCAATAAAACTAACGAGGCAATAGAAGAACTCTGGAGATCAATCAGATGTTTTTCTGCTGAAATTAATTGTTCTTCTTTACGTTTTTGTTTTACAAGAGTTTTTGTTTTTTGAATAGGAGCACAGGGAGTTAAGTATTCACAGAAAATTCATATAAAATAAAACTAAAAATATCTCCATCACATTGTCTTATTTAAGATATTATCATTATAACTACGTGATACATTTTTAAAGTTTTATTATTTAAAAAATATTCTATTCTAGTGATAAATTTATCTACTTACCTACTTAATTAAGTTATGTCTATAGTCTATAATTTATTTAAAATGTACCATGCCGCATTTTTCTTTAAATTAAATGAAATCGTCTAGTTATTTGAACTTAACAATTGATTCAATCAATAACGATAAAAGAAAGTTAGAAGTCACTTTATCTTTTGTTCAGATTCTTGACAGTTAAAACAACTTTTCGGCGGAATAAAGAAGTCAAATCTTGGAGATAATTTGAGGTAAATTTGTGTTTGATTTAAAATCGCTAAGTAGGAAAGGAAAAACAACGAAAAGAGCAAAAACGGTCGTGACATTTTTTCACAATAAAATTCAGCATTTGGAAATCCAAAGAAGTCCGATAAAGCCTCGCGGAGGGTCTATGTTAATCTGCTTTCATTAGTCATGTCGTTTTTCCAAGAGGTCATTGTTGTAGAAGAAATTTACATAGGGAAAAATAAAATCCAATTGAACCCAGCATGGCACTTACCTAGCTTTTAAACTTTATATTGTTGTTCTGTTGAGGAAAAGGAGGAAAAGGACTTTTTAGAAGTTTACATGTTACATTTTTTGTTAAACTCAAACTCAAACTCAAACATTTATTTATTCAATTAGACTTCTTCTAGAAGCACTTTTGAAACGTCATTAAGTACATGTTTTAACATTTACCACCGATTCGGAAAGCAGTATCTACGGAGAAGAATCGGCAAGAAACTCCATAGTTGCTCTTTTTAATCATGTCAGATTTACAATTTTACAAATTACATATGTAATATCATAATATATTATCATAATATACCAAAGAACTGTCCTGTGGTTTTTACGCGACAACCCTCCATGGGTTTTTATCTTCCATATATTCCTTAATACTGTAATAGGCTCTCTTGACAAGTACATTTTTTATATAAGATTTAAATTTAGAACTACTAAACTCTTTAATATTAAGAGGAATTCTGTTGTAAAAGCGTATACCTTGGCCCATAAATGAATTT
>CAJQZN010007254.1:0-10696 GCA_907164685.1 Colias eurytheme | reverse complement strand
TTGCAAGTAATTATTTACACGAGCAGCCTCGGTTTACTAATTGTCTCCTATGAAGATAGCGGTTGAATATACATATCTTATAATAATATTATCTTTGTATTAAGGTTATGCTGTTGTTACAATTTTTATTTAAATGAAAGAGCAAAATAATAACGTTATTTTATAAACCATGCTACATTTTACTGAGTTAACTAATTTAATCAAAAAACTAATTAGGAATATCTGGTTACTCTATCTGCTGAAACTATAAAATATAATGTAATTTTACTATAATCTAGAGCACTCTACATTCCCTAAAAGCAATCTAAAAGCTTACAAGGTCATTTAGCGCCAAAAGCTTCAACGAGGTGCTTGTAATGGACTGAAGTTTCATATCGATTCTAAAGAAATCTTATTAGAATCAAAATTAAATTTAGTTTTTAAATAATACGAATGTCTGGAGAGAATGTCAGTCAGTCATAGTTATTTAAGTACCTAATGCGAAAGTGATTAATCAGACTATAACTTAATTATTTAGAACCATTGAAGATGACGTCTTTTTTGAGGTTACAGATTCGTCTTATTTTGCTATTAGATTATTTTACAGTTACCAACTATAAATAATACACTAATTATTGTAGTATTTTAAATGTAGTAATAAATAATAAGTGACGCCGCTTTCATCTTTTACTTAAACATAATATTATAAGATCACAGACTACAAAAATAAATACCTAGTTATACTTGTAATTTAATTCAATGAGAACACGTTTTTAAAAATGTATTTATTTTTCATGTAATCTTATATCAAATCATTTTTATCTTACACAAAAGAAATTCAATAAACTTCCCACGTAAGGCACTAATAAACAAACTCGATCTATATTAGTGATGTCTGCGCTTATCGATGCCCCGAAACGTTTATGAGAAATTCGTGCCGAAGTTAATCTTCTCACTTCCGTTATCGATAACGTGGTTATGGAATTTGTTCTGGAAAATGTCGGCCAAATGTCGACACTAATGTCAGTGTATATTTGCTGCGTGCGACAATTTTGACTAACACCTTTTTGTCATTTATGTAATGGTTTAAATGTTTTCACATAATTAATTGCACACGGTCTTAATGAAGCTATGACGTAATGATACATTTTGTTGACAGACTATGATTTTAAAAGTTTTGCAATTTATGATACATAGGTTAAACTCATGGATACACTAATTGGATAGTAGTTTTGACAGGATTAATTATTAAAGTGATACTGATGCAACTGAATATTACAGAAAAAATAGTTACCAGCATAGCTCTTGAGTACGCAAAGGATGGATGATAATTTCTTTTATATTTTACAGAAAATATTATAAAAGGTTCTGCTATATACAACTGTTTTAACATCTAGTGGTTTACCACGAGATTATGCATATACATTGAGTTAAACAAATAAAAAGCTACTAAAGTTTTACGTATGCACTAATATTAAATGTAAAAGCATAGTCCAGCGTAATTCCCGGTTAAGCTTAGTATTGAAATTCTGTGTTACCAGTGTAAACTACAAAATTATTTTTCTACGAAATTAGAAGTTGATGTATTCCCACAATTTATTTTAAAGGTATATCACATGTTAACCAGTTAAATTTAACCTCCGACAGTAGAAGATAAAAGTAAAATAAGTTTAATGTCTGTCTTTGCACAAGAACACAAAAAAGCATTTTTTAAACGCGTTTTATCGAGATAGTTTCTTTAATTGTATGAAATTATAGTAAGAAAAAATAAGGTCTTAATTGAGTTGCAATTTTTGTGATTATGTTTTATTGTATAAATCACTAAAACTATAAAGCGAAATAAATTTGACTTTTGCCCTTTGTGAAATTCTACACTATCTATTGATTTATTTTCACAGAAAAAATATTTATTAAGATTTAAAAATTTCTCGGGACATAACACACATAAATTAAATATTATTCAGAGAAACAAAGAATTTCCTTTATTTTTTCGAATACTTACTAAAATTAACACAAAAAGCTAAGTTTTGAACTAAAAAAAAAAAGCTATTACTTCAAAAATCGTAAGATATTTACTTAAAATCCATAGTCTAAAAGCGAGTACCTACCACATAGTTTGTTCTGAAGATTCTCAAAGTATTAAAACTATTTTAATCATTTGTTTGTATACAGTTTCGAGCAATGAATCTATTCCTATATTTTTGTACTAAGTACAAATTAAACAAGACAGGGAAACATAAGAGCGGTCCCACTTTTCTGTCATGCGGAAAATGCTCATTTGGCTTACTTATATTACTCTGGAACGCCTGAACGATAATCACTAAGTTGTCTTTCTCTGCTTCATAGTATAAGAGATAAGGATTAAGTTCTTATGACAAAATATAATTATTTATTTATTTAACCCTTGATTGTGAAAGTACGTACCTAAGTAAGAAATAAGTACATAAAGGTTACAAAAGACATAAAATAAAAGCTCAAAGGGTGGCCTTATCACTATGCAGTTATCTCTGCCAGGCAACGGGGGTAAGCGAAAATATATTTATGTAATTATTTCACAATTACGAATTTAAATAATTGTCGCTACATTTCTTCATAATAACATTGCATAAACGTAAAATGAGATAACATTTAAGAACAAATTACATAACATGTTATAGGGAAAATTATATTTTCCGCTCATCAAATTTTATTTGTAATTAATTTTACATTCATTTTCAGCGCATATAATATATACATATTATGATATTACTATATGCAAAAAGTTTTCTAGGAAGCAAACCAAACTTAATTCATAAAATATTTTCCATGAAGTATTGCTCATTACTTAATACTGGCTATAGCTGAATAAAAAACATATTATATATAGACTAAATTTGGAACAAATGTTTTCTTCAAATAAATAATATAAAAGAGTAACTTTCCAAGAACACTACTAGTGATGAATATTACTAATGAATATTGGATGAAAAAGTATATCTCTTTGTCTAAATAAGGCTTTGTGAGCATTTCCAAATAAATCCTATATTGAAAAATAATGGAGTTGTCTATATATTTTTATTTCTTATAATTGAATTATTCCGTTATTACATGCGGTAACTCCGAATTGCTGATCTTCATTCCCATTTTACCTTATTTTGTGAGGAATTCTTTGCGATTCGCTTTTCAAAGGACTTTTATTGTTAGGACAATTATGTTTTATGAAAACGTTTATATTATGTTATTGCTGCTCATGTTATTTGATAACAAATACACTTATATGTTTTTATAGCGCGTGTTATTATCTTAACTTAACTTTATCTCAAAGAAAAAAAAAGCGGCAAATTGATTATCTGTCGTCGTCGTTGGCCTATACGTCTATTACAGTCTATGATGCTATGCCTGAGCAATGCTTTTGGTGTCCAAACAATCCAATGCGGGATCGACATACTTTTCCGCAGGTCGGACAGGGGAAGTTTACTGGAGCAGGTTCAGTGTCGCCTTGGTGACGTTTCATCCTTTTGCTTGCGAGTACTCTGAACCACGCTTCGTCACAGAATCTGCCCTCGGAAACAAGTTTGCGCCAATCAGATCAATCATTAGCGAGCTTCTCCCAGGTTTTTCAATATTGATTATCTGTTATACCAAATGATATGAGAAAATTATGTTTATTAGCTCATCTTGTTTTATCTTGCGACTTCGCTTGAATTGTAGGAGAATAAAATGTAGGTTATAATAAATCACTTTCACATACACGATTTCTTGGTTTGTTTCATGTTAGATCATGATCAAGATCATCATCCATTTCTTCGTGAAAATTGCAATTGTCCTTATACTGTATGCAAACGCTGGCATCCTATCGCCACCTTCAACCATTTTTACTAGGACAGTGCGCGTTATCTGTTTTCCTAGACTATATTTCCGTTGTGTAAGGTAGAAATAAACTCTATGATTCAATACAGTCATAGAACTTCCAATATTTTTCGTATTCAAAGCTCGTTTAATCCGTGACGACTGGGCTCGGGCGCATTGTTCACAGTGATCAATGGCTCACCCATCAAAGTATGAAAAGGCAGTTTTGCAATGCTAGCTAAATTCGGGAATACTATATTTTACATAAATTCAAAAGTACTGGAACATTTGGAAAATTAAGTATAGATATTTGAGACTCCCAACCCTATCACATCATGTAACTTTATGAATTATCTTAATTTTGTGTCATTTCAGCTGATTGTGATAAATAGAACAATAACTAGGTAATGGATTGGACAAAAACACATATAAATTTTAACAAATGAAATCAGGTTTCTGAATTTACACAAATCGAAATAACAATGCCATAATATCGTCTTACACAATAATATTAACAATTGTCTTATTAAGCCCGTGTTCCACTTATTTTATAGTATCAGACGTTAATTCGTCTACGTCATATCCTTAATCCACGTTGGGGCTTAGATTTAAACAATTATTCAAAACATTTAACATACATTTCGCAGGAATAATCATGTTAACCCGGTAACCTAGTACGGGAGGTATCGGAGGTCGGGTCGGTTGGAAACGAGATAAAGTTGCAACCGCCCCGTCGCCGTAATTTACTGCCTACCGACTTACACCGACTATTTTAGTGTCGTCTCTATGGTTATCTACGAAATGACGTTCTATTTACTTAAGTAAGTTTAATTAAGCAACATATGTCGCTGTACGAAATGTGGTACCTACGTGAGTAAAATGGAAAATGTTAAACATGGAACTGTATGACGTTAATTTGTATACAAAAAAACTGATTTACATATTAAGAACATACGTAAAGGTTACAAACATTTACTCAATAAAACAAGCTGCACTCTTTTGAAGGCACTTTTGAAACATGCGTCGAAAATCCCGCATTCTAGAATAGTTTTATTTTTTAAATTTGAATATTCTCAGTCACCAGTGTCTCTCTTCACATTCTAAACCGCTGTCTTCAATATAAAATAAGCCAAAAATATAAAAATACACTACCTACGCTTTACGCTTCAATCGCGTTAACATTCCTTCTGGCACAGTCGGTTAAAAAGCAATTTTGCGTGTTGGAATGACTGTAGATCGATTGATTGAATTTAGAAAACATGCAATTTATTAAGGCCTTTCCGAATTAAAAGAAAATTGATGCTGGAAATAATATTTTATAAAGAAAATCATAATTTTTATTACTTTTAACTCGTCCACATATTCGTAATGATAATATAAAACACTGAACACATAATTTTAAATAATTTAAAACGAATGTAGTATTTTAAGCTCATACAGACTTTAATAAAGATAAAATATAGTTATATCTAAGACAAGACAGCGGACCCACTATATATAAACGTTACATAAAGCTTAGTTTAAAAATATAAGTTACTGTTACTAGTTTCATATAATATTAAAAGAAACCGCGAGTGAGTCTCAGTAAAGTTAGTTATAGTGTAATATTTCTATTTATTTATTTATTTATTTATGATAAGGTACCTTACAGCTAGTGATACAATTTTTGAGATGAATAAATACAAAGCTACGCCAATTAAAAGGTACACCAATAGGTAGTAAAAATTATATACGTGTGTGAACAAAGACTAGTATAAGAATTTTCAAAATAAAAATATTGCATAGAGATTTCACAATCTAGATTCTAGAGTATTAATATTATAAAGTATTAGCATTTCTCCTTTCATTTAAAATACCTATCTAATCTTTTCCTAAAACCAGCAATAAAATTAAAAAAAATGACGTTACGACAGATATTTAAATGAATTATCTAAACCAATAGAAAACACCTAAGTGAAGATCAACCTTGTAAATATGCAAAGTGTGTCACGTATCAGCTGAAAATAGTGTTTGCAATTATATTAAAAATGTTCGACTAAGCCGTAATTTAAGAAAAGGCCAAGTAAATAATAATACAATAAAATTTAAAATACATCACCTTAATAAAAATCTGTTATAAAAGTAGTGCGAGGATACGATCCGGTCCATTAGTTCTTTAGTGTGCAAACTTTAAAATCTTATTCACGATGATAGAGTTAGTTTCAGTACAAGGCAATAAAGTTTAAAAACACGTGAATAAGAAGCCGTTAAGGAAGTATAAAAAACCTCAAATCTAATCATTTTGTATATCTACTATTAATAACATTTCAAAATATACAAATAACAATTACTAGCATATTCATTTTAAAAAGTAAAAAACATTTCAAAATTACATCGGATGATAGATACAATTCAATGTTGCATTTATAATATAAATAAGGATTATATTAACAAAAGCTTACCAATGCCCTAATTTTCAGCTACAGAGTACCCCACTGTATCAAACCTCAGTTAATTTATCGTAAAATACCCTTCTCAACATTTAATTGACACTGGCTTTCTAGTTATTATTATTTAAATAGAATAGAAGATAAAAACTAGATATATTTAAAAAACTGGAGCTCTAAATAAGGATATTATTATTGTAAATAAGGATATTTATTGTCACAAATACTAATATTTTGTATATTCGTTTTTTATACATACACATTTTTTCTTTATAAACTTTTACCAAATTCTCTCTCATCATAAACTATAATTAACAAAGATTCTGAAGAGATTATAATACTTCTAAAACACTTGTAAATAACCATAAACAAATTAATAAACGACGTGTTTCTCTTACTATTGTCAAAACAAATTAACGTCTGAGTGATTTAATGAAATAATTCAATGTTTCAATTTAGTTTTCCTACCTACCTACCTTCAAACTCGTCACTTAGCCGTCTGAGATAATAATTCGATTGTTGATTAAATTAATTTGATTTGTTGGGAATTTATTTGAACTATTCCATTGACACTATTGATTTGGTATTTCATACAGCGTAGCTTACGGCTAGTGAATTCACGTTTTTTAACAACGTACAGAAAATGTAGTATTTTTGTAAGTTTAATAATCACAAGCGCTTCAATCACAGTAACAACCGTTTTTTACTCTACAGATTCGCCGAAATACCAGTTTTTATTTTCCCGAAAAATGTATACAAAAATTCATGGAAAATTTAAATTCTCTTTTAAGCTACATAGCTCTGAAATTATATTGTTTCAATTTTTTTATTTGTTTGTTATTTCTTTTCAATATTTAAATGTTTACATGCAAACTAGCTTAAAAACGTAAGGGTTGTATTCATATGGTACCTATCATATATCATTGACAATACATATTTTTAAACTGATCAAAGGCACAAGATTACCCATCATTCTTATTGATATATTCATTATTCGCCCTTCAAATAAAACACTATCTTAACCAATAATTTGTATTTACACCACTTAAATCTCACGATAAAAAACGTGAAATGACGGGATTTAAAAAATAGTTGCATACTTGATCTTGCAGCTCTGTTTTATAACTTTACCTTCTATTCCATTAAAAAGTAAAGATTATTATGATTTCCAAATTATTAATACATTTTCTCGCAGCTGTTGCCTAAAAATAGGTAGACGACAGTATCAAGAACGACCTCGAAACGATAACCTAGAAACAATCTGCCTAGAGAAACACGATTAGGCGTCTGATCTCAATTCTAAACGGAGGGAAGCCTCAACGAGACAGTCTTAAATAAATACACTTTCTAATCGCTACAAGTTGACGTCTCAGATAATAATAATTCACGCCCTTGAAAGCTTTTAAAGTTTATACGCGTCCGTGTAACTTTGTTTTATAAAGCCATTACTCATTCTTTTGTTAGCGATTGCGACGCAAATTTTTCACGATGAGACAAATTTTGTGAATAAATTAAGCAGTGTTGTAATCTTGTGTTATAAAAACAGCAGAAAAGAGTTTCATCTTTTGTTTAGGAAGTGAACCTGCCACTTGAATTAATTGTGTTGTGGTAACTTTTTAAATTCTTTGCGGCAGATGCTCTTTCGTATTGTTAAGAGTTACGATTATTGTATAAATGGAAGTGTTCGTGTTAATACTGATTAATCAATACGATTGTCATGTCCGCCTGTCTGTGCGTATGACACAGTCAGTTAATACGGACGGCTATTGGCACCATAAATCGTTATCCGTTGACCAATGTATGTGAAAATCTCTATATATAAAAATTAATCTCTATTTCCCATTCGGCAACACGCGTGAACGGCTGGACCGATTTCTATAATTCTTATTGATGTGTCGATAATGTCTGAGTAATGGAGGAGGATTTTGAAAGAAAAACTCAAGAAATTGTCGCTAAATAATTAAGTAAATGTGAGAACATGACGGCCACGTAAACTTTATTTTTCAATTTTGCGCGAAGACAGGACCGCGTCTTTTGGGTCAGCTTTCTTAAAGGAGCTTTTATAGAATTATAATTCTCAAAGTTTAAGGCAGTAATTCTAGAAACTTGATGGTCAATGCTTCAATAAAACTAACGAGGCAATAGAAGAACTCTGGAGATCAATCAGATGTTTTTCTGCTGAAATTAATTGTTCTTCTTTACGTTTTTGTTTTACAAGAGTTTTTGTTTTTTTAATGGGAGCACAGGGAGTTAAGTATTCACAGATAATTCATATAAAATAAAACTAAAAATATCTCCATCACATTTTCTTATTTAAGATATTATCATTATAACTATGTGATACATTTTTAAAGTTTTATTATTTTAAAAATATTCTATTCTAGTGATAAATTTATCTACTTACCTACTTAATTAAGTTATGTCTATAGTCTATAATTTATTTAATCCATCAGTCCTCGGAATCACAGACACAATAGAAAATCTATTGTGTCGCGCCCCGATCGGGCCTTACGGTGGTCAATGGGTTAAAATGTACCATGCCGCATTTTTCTTTAAATTAAATGAAATCGTCTAGTTATTTGAACTTAACAATTGATTCAATCAATAACGATAAAAGAAAGTTAGAAGTCACTTTATCTTTTGTTCAGATTCTTGACAGTTAAAACAACTTTTCGGCAAAATAAAGGAGTCAAATCTTGGAGATAATTTGAGGTAAATTTGTGTTTGATTTAAAATCGCTAAGTAGGAAAGGAAAAACAACGAAAAGAGCAAAAACGGTCGTGACATTTTTTCACAATAAAATTCAGCATTTGGAAATCCAAAGAAGTCCGATAAAGCCTCGCGGAGGGTCTATGTTAATCTGCTTTCATTAGTCATGTCGTTTTTCCAAGAGGTCATTGTTGTAGAAGAAATTTACATAGGGAAAAATAAAATCCAATTGAACCCGGCGTGACACTTACCTAGCTTTTAAAGTTTATATTGTTGTTCTGTTGTGGAAAAGGACTTTTTAGAAGTTTACATGTTACATTTTTGTTTATATACGAATAATAATTCAGTCAATAGACATTCACTTAGCACTATCTTTCAGAATATGGGAACTAATGAATTAGTATTTTGGGTATGCAGTCTTCTTTCAAGCTTATTTCCGATACCTATGAAATTAATAGTCGACATCGTAACTTCTGTTTTATGATATACAAAATAGTTTTATATGCTTTGCCATTCAGTCAAACTTTATAGTACGAAATAATTACCTGTAGTCATTTAATCTAAATGACTACAGGTAATTATTTCGTATAATTAAGCCCATAAGTTACGTTTTGCCCTGTACAAAAGCTGTATAGATCTTAAGCCTTTATTCGCGCATTTATGTTTACAATTATGACGTAATATTAAGATTTAACTGCAAATTGTTTTCCGTTTTTAAACATTTTAATTGGTGACTGTAATTTAATTTTCGAACTATTTAAACACAAATCACGAGATTACCCGAACTCCTACTAGGAGCGTGCGGAAGTTTCTCGAATATTACAACTTTGTTTTAAAGTCATTATTCATTCTTTTGTTGCTGACGTAGCTCTGCAGAATTTTATGAGGCAAAAAGAAAATGTTCCGACAAATTAAAACGCTTTGTAACGTGAGGTCCCCGCGTCGTTGATAAAGAGTTTAAATTTAATATCATAAGAATTTACTTTAAACATCGCGCTCTAATTACCCGCTGAAAAGACTTGTTTAAATTTTCTTCCGTCTCTGCAAATTAAAATAAACTGATCTTTATTATACACCGTTAAGACAGTATCGACGTCTTAGATAATACTTAAGCTCTATATAAAATAAGTATGTAGTTATCAAATAATAGATGTCGATAGTATATAGATAGCAAACAAATATTTTTACTAAATAATTAAACGTATAAAGCTTAACTAAAATCACTGCTTAAATCCGAGAATCACAAGTTGATATTACATTTTGCAGCGTCCAAAAATAAATAGTTTTACTGCGAAACAGTAAAAACTATAATCCCGCGTTCATTATAACTTTTGAAATATTGGTACAAATGTTAAGCTGAAAACCGACTATATAGCGAAGTTTAAACAAAACAGGCTCTATGAGAGGTGGCGCGGATCCCTGCAAATATTAAGGTATGTAGGATTGGACAATACCCGCGCTCAAAGCGACTACCGGGTCATTTCAGAGTTCATTGTGTGAGTGTAAAGTTGTGTTCACACTACATATATACAGAATTGTTACTTTTGGAACGTTTTTTATTTACATTAACTATTAATGTCATACGAATAATGTTTTAAAGTAAATAGCGCTACGAAATTTCTCTATTGCTTTAAACCAATGAATGTATCGAGCTACGGAACGTTCAACTATGCAACTAGTCTTCTACGAAGTGCAAAAGAGATTTCGTTATGCACATATAAACACTATTTACAATAATATCACTGCTTGAACTT
>CAJQZN010007250.1:0-10102 GCA_907164685.1 Colias eurytheme | reverse complement strand
TTGCACATCGCCCCCTAGGCATATATTATTGCTCGTGACTGTACATAATATGTACCTCAGATATTCAAACTTTTCGTTGGGCTACTTATTGAACTTTTTTTAATAAGAAATTTGTTAAATAATTAAGTCTATAATATTTCATTGTTCATATTATACTTACAGATAAGTTTTTCATTACAATAATAATAATCAATTAATAAATATTTTTATAGTAACTTCAAACAAATAGTAGATTCAACGAAAAGTTTAGTTATTACAGTTTGCGTTTACTTTGTACCCCAAAGATGTAACATAAATATCGCGATCAAACAAATATTGAAGTTAAAGGCAATTATTTTTGTTTGGAAACTACCAACATTCCAACATTCGTAGTCTAATAAAAAATATTGACTGGACCTGATAAAAAGCAATATAACCATATTATTATAATCTCCTGTTGAAAATGAACAGCTATTTTTATAACCGAAGATTTATATTATAATCTTCGATTAAATATCGGTTATTTTGCTTTTAAAATCATGTCTAAGTGTTGATACAACCTTTTATAATACGGACCTATTTATGAAAATTCGTTGTAGTATTAAGAATTTTTGTGAAACATTACTTCTTGTATTGTTTTGTTGAATAAGTACTAACTTGTGTAAGATAGACTGTAAGGTTTGTATGGATTCGTTCTATACTTGATATAAGTATGTAATTTGAAGAATAAATTGATGAAATTTGAATATGTGTTTTATTTACTGACTATTGAGGAGGAAGGTGGTGGTGCTTTTTTTGTTGTCAATAGCTGTGTTACAAGAGTTTAAATAGTGTAGAATCTTTTAGTGAAATAGTTTTCATTATTGGATCAGTACCTTTGAACATACCTTCAGTATACACACACGTGACATTGGACACACCAAGTTAGAAACTACACCTATATTATATAACTAAAGACTGGTTTAAGAACTAGTTCAAAACTATCATGAATATTTTTCATGACTTCAATTACTCCGCCTGTTGTAGGCGTGCTACAGCTGTCTGAATTCTATACCAAATACATTAGTATAAAGGCATATTAAATACATTATTATAAAGGCACAGTATAAAAAGTTATAGGCGTACAACAATACATAATGTATAAAACAGCGGTTTTATTACATTATTCCAATGAGTAGGTAATTAACAATTCAGGTTTTTCGATGTACATATTTAATTTTAATTTTAATTTAGATTACTTTTACATCACAGTAGGTGCTATAAGCCCTTTATAAGCCAGTCTTGTAACAATTCATAAATTCATTTTCAATCTGCCTAAAATAGGTAAATCCCCCATGTAAATCCCTATAAACCTAAAATGACAGCTGGCGTGAACGCGTAGGCGCGCGCCTCAGGGTTCAATCATCGGACAAAAGAGGGTTTATTGGGCTTTTTAACGTAGGATAAAGGGTTATATTTACATGGAAATCTATTTCAGATCGTATCAGGCTTACAGATTATAGCCTACAGGTTTTGGGTTTGAACCAGTCTGTATTATGACTAGATGACCCGTGCCCACTTCGATAGGCGTACAATAATATTGTTATTTCACACTAGCGGTCCGCCCCGGCTTCGCCCGTGGTACATATTTCGCAATAAAAGGTAGCCTATGTTCTTTCTCAGGGTCTAAAGATTATCTGTGCCAAATTTCATCAAAATCGGTCCAGTAGTTTATGCGTGAAAACCATACATTGTACATACATACATACATACAAACCTTTCCTCTTTATAATATTATAATACCTACTTATAGATTAAAACATTTAAAACACATTGATCAAGAACAAATTCTATGTCACATAGGGATTAGGGATAAAGTAAATCAATTCTAATTTCTACTTGTGAAACAATTTTTAATAGTGTCAGATTGACAGATAATATAATATGGTAATAACACAGAATAATAATGACTGAGATTACCTTCCTCATACAAACAATGTTATTTACTAATGAATTAAACTTATCCTTCTTGACTAGATCGAGCTGTTCTATGTTCTATTTTCTGGTCTTCATTATAATTCTTCAGTCGTGTCGTCTGTCTTCCGTCCCATAGGACTATGACAATGAAGGATTAGGGAGTGAAATAAAACATTTTTTATATTAATGCTTATTTTATTTTGTAACATAATATAGACATGAGAAATGTTCCATCAATCATGATCAGCTTCAAAGTGATTTGTAGTGGTATTTATAAATATCTTTGTAAAGATTGAGATTGAGATCTGGAGTAGGTAACAGCCGTAAACTTGCAAAGTGTTCCCAAACACCAATTTAATCTGAAAGATTTTCGAGTAAAAATGATTGTAAGTTGTTGACCTTTGCTTAAAGAGATTGGATTAAAAAAGTAAATTACAGATTGCGTTGTAACTCTAAGGCGAAAAAGTAAAAGACACGAACTTTCCTCCCACGAGGCAGAAAGCGTTAAATTTATGCAGGATTAAAGGGTTAAAGATTTACATTATTTTTGTAGGCTAATAAAACAAAAGATGGTTCCTACGCGTTTTATAAATGACCGAAAATTGTAGAGTAGAATTCCTAAAATATCTGTAGGTAATATTTTTGCCGAAGATGTTTATTACCTAATTGTAGTTTAAAAATAAAGCTTTTCTAATACCTAATACCACAGCTAATACCTAGGTAGGTACTATGAAAGTTGAAACAAAATGATTGTGATGACGCTGCGTTGGACAAACGATGGCAAAATTGAGAACACTTGAGGACCTTTTCAGAAAAATGACAACAACGATTTTTATAGAAAAGAACAAAAGCAAAATTTAGACGATATTGCTTAGAGTATCTATTTATTATATCTCAGATTATGTAAAAATATACCTAACTACTAAGCTCGTAAGTTCAGGTCTCAACCAAGGCATTTTTAACACCATAGATGATTTTATAATTTATAATTTCTTTCTAATCTAATGAAGAAATTGTAAAAAAAAAACACAAAATTTTAATAATGCCATAAAATGAGTCTTACACTACGCAGATAAATCTTAATTTGAACATTAGCATAAAAACGTGCTTTTGAAATAACTCATAGAAAATCAATTACTATTTTAAGACGTTGATAGATTGAAAGTAATTAAGAGTTCGTTACACTTTGCTTAGATGTTATCAGTTTAAATATAATTTCTAATATAAATTTCAATAAAGCGATGAAAATAAAACGTAGATTAATGGGGATAAAATGACATTTATTAGTAATTAATAATTGTTCGACGTCACATGGACATCACCCTTTCTCAAACAAAATGAACGTTCATGTACCCTTAACCTCACCTCCAACGTTAAATGACATCTATTGAAATCGAAACAATATCAAGTTGACATATTTAATTTCCCGCGCCGACGGAGTGGACCTCTAATATGAACTCACTTATTGCCAGCCTTCAGCCGTGATGAGCTTTATTTCCGTAACCAATGTCAACAGGGTGGATTAAAACACAGATTGATAAAACCTGCATGTGATAAAACCTGAGTCAATATTTGATGTTTTTTATTCAACTGCTTGTTTTAAAGGGAAAGAGTTGTTTAATAACTGTGATAATTAAAATTTGTGTCGGGAAAATTTCAGTCATCAGATATAAAACTTAACTTTGTCCACATACATAATGTAAAAAATATCTAATGACGATTCAAAAGTGCTTCTAGAAAAGCTTCCTGTTTTCTTTTTTATGATATTTACAATAGCGTAATAAAGCTATTATAAAAGCTAACAAGCTTACTTTACTAAAAATTTAACCCAGTTATTACAGACAAATTTTAAATGGTAAAAAATTCAAATCTGTTGTTTTTATAGTTTTAATTGGGCGTTAAGTTGCGCACGTGTAAAAAGAAACGTGTCTTAAAGCACGTGTCCCTTGCGGGTTGTCGCGTGACTACAATTGATTAGATCCTGAAAGTCAATCGGTTCTCTTTACAAACGCCTACGCACGGATCGGCTCGATATAGCGCCCACGTGCTTGAAAACATGCATCGTCCGGAAGCTGTGAACACTTAAATACATAATATGTATACAGGGTGTCCCGCTTTCGGTATACTAAGCGCGAAGGGACTTGTAGTTTTGCATACACTGATCACATAAAAAATACTTAAATAACAAAATTACGCTAAAAATTTTTTGCTAAATTTTTCCTTAAAATCCATGTATTCGTCTCTAGCTTCGCGCAGCCGGCATATACCGCTTCGCTAATGTGAGTATTTTGTCTATGAAAACATAATCTTAAACGATAGCTCACATGCGGGTGGCAAAGTTGGGCGGTTTGCTTGTTGGGGGTGTACACATGGAATTTTAAGAATTCCTCTATTTAAAAAAAAATGCGTCTGGA
Source organism: Colias eurytheme (assembly GCA_907164685.1). Classification (NCBI taxonomy): domain Eukaryota; kingdom Metazoa; phylum Arthropoda; class Insecta; order Lepidoptera; family Pieridae; genus Colias; species Colias eurytheme. The sequence continues at coordinate 5,753 of CAJQZN010007250.1, read as the reverse complement.
ATTTTATAATTATTTTTTACGTACTCAGCGTATGCAAAACTACAAGTCCCTTTGCGCTTAGTATACCGAAAGTGGGACACCCTGTATATATGTATTGCATGCAGCTTCCGGTCAGGAAGACACTACCTACACATGCAAACATATTGCTATATAAATACACCTACATTATAAAATATCGATTGTATTTCTTCAAACTCTTATCTATAGATATATTCCTTTAAGACTCATACCTGATGCCATTACGAAAGATTGACATAGTTAGGTTAACTGTGTTTTAAAAATCGAGCGAATTGTGGTAGATTTGAGGTATAATTAATACAACGCGCATTGTAAATCATAATAGTTGTAAAATGCAATCAATGTTGCTTATTGTAGCTAAAACTTGCTTACACTTATGTTCATTACATTATTAGTCGTCTGCATTTCATTAATATTGTAAGTAACGCGTTTTTTAATAAACCATATCTGTAGAATAAACACGAAAATTTAAAACTCCTTCAAATAATTACTTTCAAACCTCAAGTGGATCCTTAACCCAACAAGAACAACTTTACATTTGTTCAACTTGGAAACAAAGTATTATTCAACTCAAAAATCAAGTGGTATTATTAAAATAAGTATATAGAATAATTTCTTTTCTTTAACCGGACTAAATCCTACTTATACTATATCTTCAATTTGTAAGAAAGTTTGTATAGGTATGATTGTTACTCTCTCACGCAAAATCACTGAACGAATTTTGATGAACTTGGCAGCTTATGTGAATTAGCTATAAAAGTTTTTGCTTTGCTTTGCCCGCGGATTCGTTGGCACTTTACATAACCTACATACATACACCTTTAATTTTTCATGAGAGTTTGAGAACTAGCCTAACTGTAACATATTAAATAATTAAGCCTCTAAACTAGTGGAAATATCACGTGGTGTTCAAATCAGTAAACGGGTCGAACGGAAATAGGCTCACGAATTCCTGCGCGTGAAAATTCCGCTAAATTGATCCCTGTGTCTTTTATAAATAAACTAAATATAGGAGCATTTTGAACGTCACGTGTATCTGAATATTATTAATAGGTTCTTTACCTTTAGATACTTTAGTAGAAAATCTTGTTACTCGATGGTTACTCGGCATTATTTCGATATCAAGGAAAACATTACTTGATATCCAGCTTAAAACAATTAGGAGCTTGTTGGTTTATTTAGTGATATTAAAGTTATTTACTTAGTACATAGTGCCTAAAACGAAGCAAACATTAAAGGTTTGTCGCCCTTTTGTCGTAAATATAAGCCCAACATTAAAACCTATTAACGACGAAATACTTTTACCGTTTTCGCGTAATAAATTGCCTATCGCTACAACTTTCCGAATACAGTGCTCATGAAACACCTACCAACTCTGATAAAACTAACTTTTACTGTTATTGATGCTGTTACAGTGCCACAGTCTGTTTGATAACAGTTGGACTTTTAAACGGTTTTTTTATTGTATGGTTGAGAGTTAAAAATTTTTGGTACTTAATTGTATCGCCATGTCCTCGTTGTACAAACTATGTATTAATGTTACTTTAAAATTAAAACGCAATAGTCTATGAAAAAATATATCGCCTATTATATTTTACTTATTATATTTGCAGTAGAACTGTGGGCGTTATTAGGTCGAGTTTCGATTACCTACCGAGAGAGAATTAGACCAAACAAAAAATGAAGTGAATCTAATATATTATTAAAAAAAGCATACAAGAAAAGTATACAGAAAGCATTTGCATTAACTTGAGTATCTTATTTTTTGCACTGTGTCCCTTGTTAGAACGATAAAAGGTTTGTCAGAGAAACGGTCCAAATAAATACTTGAACAAAAGGTTACCGAGCCGTGAACAGGTTGTCTCTATTAAGTGTAGTAAATGCTTTACGAATTTGTGACCTTTCGCAGTAAATTAGCATTGACTTTATAGCTCCTTTGTTTTGCATGTAACTAAGTACCTAATTTAACGTGTGCTGCAAAGAGAGATTTTGCAGTTCCATTTATTTGGTATTTTTTGATATATAAAAAGAATTTAATAACGATTCTGATTAATTACAGGTATTGTATGAAAGTTATAATAATGATGATACAAAATTTCATAGAAATTTGGGATTACAGAAACAATAATTACAATAATAACGGGTGTTCGCAGAACTTTTCAATTAATGAAACATTTGAAAATATAAAAATGTTCTCTTTACAACTAGCAAATAGCAATATAACCACTAAAATACATTTTCGTCTCAAGTTAATAAACCGTTTATAGAATAATGCTTAGAACAAACTTATCTAAGAGCACTTAACTTGTTATTCCTCCCTTATTGGTCTGAAATACTTCAGAATAAGAACGCTACTACCTATTAAGTAAATTCGATTATACACTTTACGTAATAGAGTAAGTAAACGTTTTTATTTGTCCTAATAATCTAATGTTATCTAACAGGACTCTAAGGATGTGTCAGCGAATAAAGTTAGATAACATGCTGTCATTTTAATCTATACTAATATTATAAAGCTGAAGAGTTTGTTTGTTTGTTTGTTTGTTTGAACGCGCTAATCTCGGGAACTACTGGTCCGATTTGAAAAATTCTTTCGGTGTTAGATAGCTCATTTATCGAGGAAGGCTATAGGCTATATACCATCACGCTACGACCAACAGGAGAGGAGCCACGGGGGTGAAACCGCGCAGAGCGGCTAGTATAAGATATACGAGTATTTCAATGTTCAAAATAGCCACTTTAAGTGAATAATTTCCATAATATAATTATTGATTCATTACAGTCTTTGATATTATATCGTCCTGACACAATTTCAGCAAAGCTATGTACGAAAGCTCATAAGGCTTTATTCAGTTGTTGAGTCTAGACATGACTAATGTTATCTTTATCTTATTTTGGATACATATTATCCAAGCTACATCACTACATGAGATTACATTAGCCCCAGATAAGCCTTAATATTTCTGGTGAATTATACTAAACATAAAAAACTCAAAAGAAATAAATTATGGATAGTATTGGTTCGTTATTATTTATTTAAATCAGGTATTTTTTTCAGAAGAAATTGATTTTAAATGTAGAGCAACTTTTCAAATAAATTATCGACTACCACGAGAAATTAATCATTATTTATTATTTATAAGGTTATAGGACTTCAATCAAATTACGGATCAACAGTTAAAGAGCTTTGGAAAAAATAGTTCTCATCGACAAATGTCAAAGAATACCATTTTTAAAGCTACAAAATATCTTATTGGTTTCTTTTGATGTGTTGTGGGCAGGTAAAGAGCAGATTTTGTAACCTTTATGCAGGGTCACGCGCCGTATAACCAAGACATTTAGGTTTTTTCTATGAAACCTCATTGCTTTTCATACTGACCCGAGATTTTCTAATAAAGAAAACGAAATATTTGTTTTACGTTTATTTTTGCTCTTCAAATAGTTCTTCGCATATAAAAATAGAAAAAGAAATGGCCATTTCATGCAATTTTATAGAACCTTGGAATAAAAATTCAAGTTTTTCCACGAACCTCTTTAAGAGGTGAAGACCTCCTTCATTCTATCTTGATTTGGCTCTTTGTTGACGCTTTTCTCGGTCAGTATAATTTAGTCCTCATATATATGCATGCGGATTCTACATCGAATACCATTAGCAATTTTAGTATGTATTTAGTATTGAAAGATAATTTAAGACGCTTGGAGATAATAATATCGCTATATAAATCGCTATATTAATAGCCATAATAAGAGATAAAAACTTTGATAAAGAAGTCATATTTTTACGGTGTACGTTTTCTTATGCACCATATTCCATTAGAACTTTGTTGTAAAGAGGCTTTTGCGCGTTTTCACAGTACATTTCTCAGAAGGAAAAGTCTTTAAACGGTCATTGACCTTTTCTCGTGAATACTCAGAACTTACATAGACCACAAGCATTAATGTAATGTTAGTAGGCTTTGCTTTTATTTTCTTCTAAAACGTTTTGTTCCTTCAGTGCTTTTGGGTTAACCCCTTTATGTGATGTTAATATTTTCTTATGATAGCATACAATTTAACGTAATAGATTGCGGTTCGGCTTTGTTGTATTTTAGTTTGTAAATATTTTTAACGGAACAATTATTATTTACCAGTAATAGGTACTTGTATAGACTAATCTCAGACATTTTGCAGAAAATAGAACATTTGGCAAATTGTAAAGTACATATACTAGAAAAAACACTATTTAGCTATCTCACGAAAACATAAATGTTTAGTATTGCCTTGCTTATTTTCATTTTATTTGTAATATTCCCATATCTTGTTCCAGTACATTAATTTACTTTATTTTCGATATTTGTTTGTATATTTAAAGTTTTACAACCAGTTTTAGTTTAAGATAAAATAAAATGAAACAACAGATAAATTATAGCAATTAGCAATCTTTATTTCATATCCGTCTTATTTGTACAGTGGATAATGTTTGAGCAGAAATTGTTTCTTCGTATAAGTCTAGAACCGAGGTGACTTGGGTTTGATTCCCGGTGGGAGCTTTCAACAAAAACGTCTCAGTCTGGCAGGACACAGAAGGTAGATCACTCGTCTGTAAAGAAAGTATATTATTAAAACATATTATGTCATTAAACAATCTGCACTGCAATACCCCTCTATAGACTATAGAGATGTTTATTATTTCTTGGAAAAAATATTATTTATTTAACTTTACAAACCTAGTTTAAAAAATAGAATGGTATTGAATTCATACCCATAATAGATAAACACAGTATTGAAATGGTATTGATATATATATATATATACCAAAGCAAATGTCATTTTCAGGACAAAACACAGTGCATTAAATATTATTATGTGTAAGTTTTATTTCGTGGTTTGTATTCTTGATTAAATGATTTATGAAGTACGACTTGTGTTTTATTTTCCTTTACGAACTAACAAGTTATAAATGAAACAAAATGAAAACTGCACCGTGGAGTCATCATCGTCAGCCCATATATGTTCCCACTGCGGGAACACAGGCATATTATGGTGGCGATGGGGGTTGGCAGATGTGACGAATACATATTTGATACTTGCGCTCGCCAGTCTTCTCGTGATAATTTTCATCACTGTTTGAATCAGTGGTGATGTGGATAATCTGCGAATAAATAGAAAAATACATTATTTACACGATTGATAATAATTTGTTCGATTGAAGTTTGACTCAAGGATAAAAAAATAAACAAGTGATCAGTAGAAAGAACTAGGTATATTAAAAGATTTTTCAATTAGAATTATATTTAACAAATTTTGTAATCTTTCATTATTCTTACACGTTATGTGATAGACAAAACGACGACGATTAGGATAAATCCAATTACTGATAAATTATTTTATTAGAGTAGGTACCTATTACTACGAATTTATTAAATTATTATGCATCATAAAATGTTTCGGTTCGTAACCAAGTTTATATTCAGATAGATACAAGATATCGCATTGTGTGCGCGCCATCAAATAAAATAGATATCTATTGGAAAACTAATAAATATTTCGAATATAAAAACGACATTGTCGTGTTATTGAAACGAAATATTATTCACTCTTTGAGCGAAATATTTTACTAACATTGGATTCTCTATAACAAATAATATCTGTAACAAACAATATTAAAAATTCTAAACACACATTGTCATCATTTAGTTTCTGCTTCATGAAAAGCAACCTTTTTAGGGTTCAGACTTCTACGTAAAAGATAGATT
>CAJQZN010007248.1:0-12747 GCA_907164685.1 Colias eurytheme | reverse complement strand
TTTTTTTTTTCATTTTACTATCGCTAAATAATGTTCAGCGTATACGTTTATAATAATATAGTGCGATCCATAAATCTTTTATAACAGAAGCTCATGTTCGAACCGATATAGTAAACCTAAGGTATGCATACCTTTTAGCATTTATGAACTTTCATAGATACCGTCAATCATCCATTCTGAATATATATTTTCTTATGTTATGTCGATATAGAAAAGTATTATTGAATAAACAAGGTTGAAGTATGCGATTTAAATTCTTAACCATCCATCCATCAAATGCATGTATATTATGAATTTTAATTTTTAATATATCAATACGTATCTTATGTGCGTGTTAATTAGATTGAAATCTATATAAATCAAATCTTCTTGGTGTATGTAAGCGCAATGCTTTGGAACGTTTACAAAAAATTGAAAACGAAACTCTCTTTATAGAGTAAGAAAAGAAAATCTCAAAAAAAAATTTGGGCGGAATCGTAGCGTACTGCTAGTTGATTTTGTATCAAATGTGGCAAAATAAATATGAAATATTTAGCGATAATTTTAATACAACTACTACAACTAAAATATGCATTTATCTGTGTTTTAGTTCCCGATTTAAAATTCATCTATTTTGAATATCTGTCCATACAAAAACAATGAATTATTTATGAATACACCTATTGTGAAATGTCAATAACGGCGAATAGAAATTGAAATTCAAACTATTGCAAATGCATGTACACAGATTTAAAACAGTAAACAAAGATACTTTTAACAGAAAAAAGTGTTTTAGATTTAAGATAAAACGATATAAAAATAAGAATTTTATACCACCGTCTTGGAATACTACTTACCAAAAAGAATAAGTAGGTAATCTAAAAGCTGGATTAACCTGCTTAACAGTTTACAAGTGTGTTTAAAAAAATGTTAGGTAATATTGTATACTTTTATGTAAAACATAGTTACCATTCTTCTGAAAAAATCCACATGGAAATGTCCAAAACAAAGTACCTACTCGTGTTCAAATTGAACCCAAGAGGTTAAACATTACCGAAGTTATTCCCCTTTACGACATTTGGCCATAATTACGCAATATCATTTAAGGAAGACAAATATGAGTGAGAATGGTTCATAATTAGATAGGGAAGATATAAATTATATAATTCAAATTAGATGCGGTTCAGTATAATTAATTATGTCATATTTATGTAGATCACTTTATGAATTAGCATAATTTTGAACAGTAGGTATTTTAAATGTATAATGAAGAGACCCTTTTTTAAACACGGGATATAAAACATTAAAAATCTATGTCAGCGTATGTAGCTTCTTAAAATTGATAAAACCATTATCTCCCATGCTTCGTAAAACACGATTTTTAACAGCGTTAGTATTAAAAATAGCAATTTTCGCAGTAAAATTATGTCACTGAAAACTCGTCTTCCTTCCGTTAAAATTCGTGAATATCGCTGCATATCCGAGGTAGAGAACATTCGTTGCCATACCTGTATAATAGAGGTAGCTTTAAATCCGTACAAAGCTTTATAAAGATGGTTTCTTTGTAATAAATTTTAATTAAGTGGTCCAGTTCCGAGGCTCTCGCATTTCTGATTATGTTCACTTTATAACTATCAGGCTTTAAATGGTAGTTGTGTCGATGAAGTATGTATTTCAAAAGGTTTTAATAAAAATATTTTTCTCGATAAGAGTGAGAATTGGGTCGCGTTGTGCGCGGTAGTTCTGACAGTGTTATATTTACAGTATCACGATTATTTTGATGTGAAGAAGGTCTATATGAATTCTCTTGCAATCATGCAGTAATAATACCTATTATGCAACCAATCCCTACTCATTCAAGAACGGTGCATTTACATCAAATGAACATAGATCATAGATCTAGAGCTAACTAGAACAACGAAAGAATATTCTACGTTTACACTAAAAGAATTTGACATAGCGGGGTTAGAATGAGCATTCGCTCGATTATGTGATGCACCGTAACAATGAAAAACGTGTGTATTTTATTGATAAGTTAAATATGCTAGTAAAGCCATCAACAATCAAGATCATCAATCAACAATGAACGTACTTAAATACAAATTTGTAACATGATTGGATGGATCGTTGTAAATACAATTATTTTTCTTCAAATACAAATGTGTGGAGCAAAGTTGTTTTAACCGTTCGATTTGACAATTATCTTTTAAGCTATTTTTTACTTTCCGACTTAAGTCCACATCACTACGAACATTAAGTTCTGAACCATCCCCATACATGTAGGTATAAGATATAATTTTCTCATGTCCATAATATACAAACCTTTTTTGACCATAGTTATATTTAAACGCAAAAAATGTACAACGCGTAATTTCCTCACATTTCGGTTCACACAAGATCTCATTTAAGTTGTAACAGGAACTGTAAAAACCTTATAACTGGAGCAAACTTTGCCGCTACGTTATAAGATAAAGTTGAATATTCCTAATTTCCTGTCTTCAGATACCTCTATTAAGATCCTCCTCAAAGCATGTTATGAAATCTTATCCCAGGAATATAATTAAGGAAGTTAAGACTTTACTTTTTGACATATTTTTTTAATCTTTATTAACAGAGTATATTTCGAAACTAAAGAAATAGGAATATATTTCTATTCTAAGCAATTCTTTATGACACTGGATTGTGATGTGACGTGATTGTAGAAGTATTTTTTTTCATATAAAAGATCGTTACTGTTTTCGGTTACGTAAGAAATGTGGGAGTTGATATTCTATATTTAAATATTAACCCAAACTATATTTAAATAAAGGTCCAATCCAAACCCTCATCATATTAGGGAAATCAATAATCCCTCATGAAAAGTCGTCCATATAGAAATTTAGTTTTTATAAAATACATATAATGCTTGACCCATCCAAAACCAAAAAGAGCATACGAGGCGAATGCACCGGAATTACGTAATGAACTCACATAAATGCCGTTTTATATTATTTTTCCACTTAAAAACTAGGCAATGAAGGCGTTCTATTCAAAACTTTTAATCCAGAAAGTTTGAACGTTTTTCGCTTTCCTTTTAGTGTAATTAAAAATTTATCCGTGGAAGTTTGTTGAGCGGTCTAATGAAGATAACTCGTGAAATGCGAAAACAATATCATAAACAAACGTTATTATTCAAATTTCTCTTCAACGGGTGAATATATTTTATTAACATAATCCTATTTTTATTAGTTCTACCCAGGAGATATAAATAAATAAAGCTTATTAAGCATTTAAATGAATTATGAAAATAGTTATTCTGACGCGGACGCAATCAAAAGTTTTATTGACTTAAAACTAAACTAATTCCACTTAATATAAAATGTAAATCTGTTACATATAGCGGATTATAAGAAGCAGGATAAGTGGCCTTTCATCCTTTAAGCCTGTTTAGAGTGGATCCTACAAACGAAACATTATCTTTGTGTTGATCATCTAAGTGGATAAAATTGGAAATAAACCGGTAAAGGTTAAATCGGACCCACACCCTGGTACTTACCTATATTATTATCATTTTTTTACAACCTTTGCCCACAGTCTTTTATATCACGTACGTACACGCACACACATACTCACCCACACATACATGTTGAAATGGGTTTGCATTTGATTTCTGTTTAGAATTTGCTCTATTTTGAGCACACTTGTGCTTTAGACTTAGATTTATTCTTGTAATGATATTTATCATGACTAAATGTCATCATCATCATCAGTATGGATATTATTTATCTATGTAATGTAAGATAGGTTATGTTATAATACTGTTATTTGTTAGTAGTATCCCTTCTTTTCAGCTTAAATTAATCTAATAGAAAAGAAGCTAGATTGACACATAATACGATTTTTATTACGGTCCAACCCAAGTGGCTAATAGATAGATTTACGACCAAAGATTACGATTTTTCAACCGCACATTTGGGGCTACTGCTAAAGTGAGTTTTTACGAACTTGTTTAACTTGACTGCGGTTTTTTACCTAATAATATCTCTATATTTTGATAATCTTTCCTCGAGTACTTCAGGGGCCGTGAATAGAACTGACTGGAAAATTCATATTTTTGCATCATATTATGAATTTTCCAGTCAGTTCTAATTTCAATCCAGGGCGTAAACTGTCTGGAAATAAGAGGTCATAATACGGCCCTAGATGGTTTAATAAGACACTGATTTGCTATTCATATTCATACCACCGTTATTATTATATAGACATTCCAATTTATTATAATCTCTAGGCAACATAAGCCGGGCTTAATACACGGAAAGAGCATAAGCAGTCGATAGAGATTTAGTTATGTTTGCAGAATTTAATACGAAGCTTATCGTAATTGTTTCGTTATATTATGGTAATTCTGAGTTATTATATAATTAATAATTAGTAGAATATGTGACTTTTTCATATTATAAGCGTTCTTTACCAACAACCGATAAGGGTTTTATTCATAGAATGCCAATGAGATTGGTCTGATTCTTAAAATCTGGCACGACGTTATGTTTCCTTTCTATCAAGAGTTTACAATTAAAATACACTACCTCTTTTTTAAGTGGGGAAATCTTGCAACCCACGGCCTCCAAAATACACTACCTACCTATTGTGATGGTTTAAGTTTAAGATAATATAATGTATATCTCGTGTTCAGGATACGATTGCGTAAAATAGTTAATACCTAGTATTAATACCTCAGCACCGTGATTATATTTCTGGAATTTTCCTTTGATATCCAAGATATTGAAGGTATTCTTGAATATTTTTATTTATCAATTAGAAATCTACAATTTATGATATTTTATTTTCATCCTGGTGTGTTAGTATTATGTATTAGGTAGTCAATTTCCATGGTTTTTTTCTACATCAAGATAATTTAAGCCAAATTGCCAAAATAAGATGATTTTGCATGTTCGATCTAAATTCAAATAAGAAAAATATAACATGCTATTTACGTTTGATTGCTTACTTAGTCAATATCCGATTTATTCTGATTTATACATAATTGGATATGGGGCTGATGTGCGAAATTCCATCCAATACTGTGATTGCCTTGTAACTTTATTTGAGTTATTATATGAAAGGTATGAAAGCTTGTATATTTATAGAAATGTATCTTTCTATTAGAAACCTACTTAATATACATTTTAGCAAGTATTATTATTTAAATATCAATAAGAAACAAATATTAACAAATCAATATTGGTTAATATTGTTTCATGAGGCTAAAAAACCTATATTATTGCGATAAATAGATGCTGTCGGTGTATTAGTAACCATACAATTTGCAACATTATAATGTAATAAGTAATAATATTATGAACCTAATGTAAGTTTCCCTTTTCGCTTTGTAATTCTAAGCCTCATGAGAGGGATTATCCTTGCTTATATCAGTCACAATATCCGCAATTTGTAATAGATTGAACGTAAAATTAAGCCCATAAAACTATAGGAAATATCTAATGTGGAATATCAAGAGCCACTAAGATCTAAGTTTAAAATTTTGTTAATAATCATCCTCATCATAATCAACAACACACACTTATGTATTTCATTTTCACTATAATATAACACAGTGCTTAATACTGGTGTCCCATAAAATTTCAGGTCAAAATTCCAACCTTTTCAACTCCAAACAAACAATTCTTTTATATTGTTGTCATTTAATACATCCATAGATCATTACTCTGTGTCATTATTACGAAAAGTATTAACATAATACACATACATCCATTATTAATTTCCGTCATTAAGGTCGGAAAAATGTGGCTCATTTGTAGAGCCTGTAATTAATGAATTGGCAAAGGTATCCAGTGACGTCATTGGCGATTTATAACATGTCAACCAAGTTAAGACCAGAGATAAAGAAGATTAATTTCAAGAAAAAACATAATATCATTATTAGATGCTAGCTTTCCGGTGGTCGCTATGTTATCTACTGTATTGCTTAGTTCCCGTTCTCGTAGGATTTCCGGGATAAAAACAGCCCATGTCCTTTCTCAGGTCTCAAACTATCTTAGTACCAAATTTTATCCAAATCGGTTAATAGGTTAAGGCGTGAAGAAGATACAAACAGACAGACAGTTACAATCGCATTTATAATATAAGTGTCATGATGTAGAAAAGACAGCAAGTTTTGTCCAAAGAGGAGTAATTTTCATCGAGATAGAGAATATTTATTTCGTATTTCATAACGCACCGGCACCAGTAATAAACCAATTCGCTTGGGGCAAGGATAGAAGATTAAAATCAGCCTGTCTCGTGTTTCCTACCCTCAATATTAATCTGATTGTAGGTCATCCATCATGGTATTATATTATTTTGTACAAGAATTTAAATTTTCATACTCTTGCTGTAAACTAATCAATCACTGCAGCATTTACTTACATATTTTCTCGTAGTTAAATAAATACAATAAAAAATAAAAAGTTGTTAAAATATGTGTTTTACATTTCAAGTGTTCATAAGAACAAAACTTATAAAATTTGATTTATGCAATGATGAAAATAATTAAAATAATTTATTCTAAGTTAAACAACTAATACCTATATAGATTTATTTCTTATTTATTGTTAAGCTATTGCATAGCTTCTATCGCGGGCGCGGGGACCAAATCGAGAAATTCCGTAACGAAAAAACCTCACGCTCCCCACTCCGACGGGCACGGAGGTGTGGCTTGAAGGCATGCTACGCAATAGCTTTACCGCGGCAGTCCCCGAGTGCCACTCGTCTTTTTTTATATGATTTTCTCGTAGTTAACGATAAGTTATTTTTATGTGGGATGGAATAAAAACGAACGGTAGGATGGACTTTTTCATTAATTTTTGTCTCTGTAATATTCCAACAGACGTAATAACGCTTGAATAATATGTCAGATTATGTATGTGTTTACATTTCCTTTTATTATGTGTTTCTAAATCCTATGAAAAATATGCGTATCAGTCATACCTTGATCTATCTTCATTTTTTTTGCCTGCAATGCGTATGCCTGTGGTAGAATGGCCGTAAGTACCAGAATAATCATAAGTAATGTAAACTAAAGATTTTGAGTATTCAGAGCTAAAATCATATTTTATATTTATATAATACTAGCTTTCCGCCATAAATAAAACATAATAAATTATATATAAAAACCCTCCTCTTGAATCACTCTATCTATTAAAAAAACCGCATCAAAATCCGTTGCGTAGTTTTAAAGATTTAAGGGACGGAGAAAGCGACTTTGTTTTATACTATATACCTATAGTTGAGCCAATTTAATAGGCAACATTTGACGTCTATCAATTTTATCTTCATAGGGTGGTAACCTGCTTAAAAACATCGATTAAAGCGAATTAATCGATACGGACTTTAAACATTTGTCAATCGAACTTGAAACACATGTCAATAATTTATGATGATTTTTATTCCCAAGTAATCAATGCATTCGATTCTAGATGTCAGATTTCGATTTTTAGAGTAACGTCTCTGGTATTTAAAAAGAAAAAAGGTTTATTGACACAAAATTGTAGCGACGTCAGTTCTTTAAATAAGAAAATGTTTATTATGTTTAGAATGGTTTATCAGTAAAATCAAATCCTAAAATTAGTTGCATCGGTCATTATTATTATAAATATGTAATCGTAATTGAAAAAATACGAATTGAATTTTGCTGAACTGTCAAATGTTGCCTATTAAAATGGCTCTCCTATAGTGAAGTTATATGGTTAATGACACAAACAATTTAAGACTCTATTGAATTTAATTTTCTATTAATTTTATGTAGACCGCGAGTTTGTTTGTAGAATATCTATGAATACTCGATGAATCCACGTGTGGAAATATTGCTAACTTAATCGAATATCATCTATAATTGCTAGCGGCGGATATAATCTAATAAACGATACACATTATTCAAGTTACTAGACGCTTGGAATTTTCCATTTGTTTTCAATATTAAAATTAAAGTCTAGGGTATTGACTATTGAATATATCAATATAAGAGGTGACTGGTATTTAGGTTATCGAGTTACAAATCAAATATATTATTTGATTGGCATTTATATTTTGAAGCGTCTTTTTTATTAATTCATACATTTTTATTGCTACAAGCATCCTAAGGGAAATAACATCTAAATATGTACCTGAATAAGTAAGAAAAAGGATTGATTTTTGGATTTATTCTTGCTTGAATATGGATAGTAAGTATATAAATTTGAATATCTTAAAAATAGTACTTTACCCGGCTGCAGTCGGAGTGACATAGTTTTAATACAAAACAGTAATGTATTAACCTAAACAATGGTTCGAACAAAAAGTTTCAGTGTAGCTAGTAAAACTGCAAGCTAACGCTGCCATATTAAAATTAGATTGTCGACAATCTTCTTGAAAATAACGATTACATAACAACTTGGCTCGATTTTACCTACATCGGGAAATTTTAAGCTTAACATAATCTAAAACGTATCATAATTATTTTTATCGGCATTATGGTAATATTTTAATGTCTACCAAGTTTTAAAATTATGATTTTTTACTTTAGACTTTACCCTTATAAACATGCAATTTAACCTAATGTGGTTTTATAAGTAGGAAAGGAAATGATAAAATGTTTTATGGATTTTTTATTAGATAAATTTATTTTAAAATTAACGGTTTAGGTACAGCTAAAATAAAAATAAATCTGAATTTTTTTTAAATATCTGTTTTTTTTTTTAAACATACAGCCTGTGCTTATTCACACAGACTTTAAAGTGTTCGAAACATCGGATTAAACGAAATAACACATTTAAATCCGTTGCAGTTTTCAATGTATGAAAGTATTTTAAATCCATACTAGAATATTATAAATGCGAAAGTAACTCTGTCTGTCTGTCTGTTACTCAATCACGCCTGAACTACTGAACCAATTTGCATGAAATTTGTTATAGATATATTTTAATACCCAAGAAAGGACATAGGATAGGTTTTATCGGAAATCCTACGGGAACGGGTTTTTCTCTGAAAACGCGGGCGAAGCCGCGGGCGGAAAGCTAGTTTTAAATAAATTATTTAATAGAAACATATCCGACATCATGAATAAACACATGTTATATTTTATTCACTGCGTTAATCATGTTTATCTCTTTTCTATAGAAACTGTTAAACGAATAAGTAGAAGCTCATTTTTTGCAATAAGAGGATTTAGAAACTGTTCTAAAATATATATTGATCGCTAATGTTTATTGTTTACTTGTTTAGAGATAAAATGCTCTTAGTAACTTAATCTAATACACACTTTACTCTAAAAATAACAAGCAATAAAATACTTAAAATTAGAGCTAGAAATAAAGATAAAAATTAACAAAAACAAAGTCAAATTATACGTCTTATGAATAGGCAACAGATCCTGCATTATACTAGCATATATATTTTAGTATATTTTGAAATCTACGAGATTATAACCTTATTAATTAACGTACGGTATGTTATCAAATCTCACAATGTTGTGGAGTACACTAAATATAAATGGAACACCACGCCGCTTAGGTAGGCAACGAAGCGTGGACTCGAAAAAGGGTTGACAAGGACACCCTTCAAAGGCGCGAAACAATCGATTTAAATAGATTTATTGAATATGTCGAGTATGTGAAGTGAAAGTTATTTGTGTCTACACTTAATAGTAGTACTATAAATTGTATTGGATTATAATAAATAACGTATATGTTATTTGATACAAAGAAAAAACAGAGAGCAAAAATTTGACGAAAAAAAAAATTGGTTGTAGTCGGTTTACTGACGATAGTTGAACGTGACAACGTCCGATTGCGCTTCTTTGTCGCTCGTTCCGCGCTCTCGCTTGCACTTCAAGCCTTACATGGAACGCCTCAGAGCGAGGTAACGCCGCATGAGTCATGTTTGTTCGTGCGTGCAGCCGGCTCTATCGAATTATAAGACGTTGTCACGTCAAAAACCAACTAGGTGTTGCGTTTGTACCTTTGTCCATCTATTAAATAATTCCTTATTCGAATCCAATTTAACCAACACGTGGCTTGTGTTTAAATAAACCAATTTAACCAACAGATGCCCTGTTTATTTTAACACAAGTTAATTTCCAAGTCAAAGGACAGTATGTTTTATCAACAACATTTATTTGAGGGAAAAACTATTAGTAACATAAGTTTACGCAGCTCACGCAACGGAAGCACTCAAAAAGATATATTTTCCCACTTTTGTAACATATTTCATAGTTCCGCTTCTATTGGTTGTAGCGTGAAGTTATATATAATAGTTCCTTACCTCCTTGATAAATGGACTATCGATCATACAAAAATCCAGCAGATTCAACCATATTGCAAACAAATTATTCCGTTTTGAGTATAGATTTTATAATGTTCTATTTATAAGTACATGAAGATACTTTTTTAAGAAGATTTTTATTAAATTTATACATAGGTACCTATTTCAAATATATTTAGCGGCTTGAATTTATTAATTGGAACTTATTGAATTTGAGTCTGTCTAATAAAAAAAAGATTATTTGTTTTTTTTATTATGGTCGTTATGACATAGATGCTATCATTCATATCCTAAATTATTCGTGTAAAATAAAAGTGAAATGTTACAAAAATTGAGAACTTTATTTTGAAAAGTTTAAAACTAACTGGCGTTTCAAAGAACTTCTTTAGAAATGTGCCACAGTATTACACTTCAACAAACGCTCAACTTTTCAAAATGATAACTATTACTTCAGAAATAAAGTAAACAATGAATTATTTAGACTGTTGGCTTGTTGTTAAAATAAATAACACTATCAATTATTTTCATAAGGAAACATACTATACTATTAGTACCGTAATTAGTAAATAGTAGTGGGTAATGTGAAGCAAATTATTTCTGCTTCACGAATCCCTTATCACTAAGTATTAGTCTTAATTACATAGAAGTTAATAAATATAACGTTTTATATAATAATTGTGATTCCTGTACACTTATCTCTAATCTCTGTACGTGATGTCTTTCCAATGTACACTCAATGTACCCTTGACCTGAAGCATAATCAGAAACAATATATTAATATTATTTGCATATTCAACTTAGCATGGGACTAATTTCACGTGCCCCTCTACGTCTTTCTGTGGATCAATAAAAAGAAATTCTAAATTCAAATTGCGCTCCAATTTTTATTTTTATCTTGACCAGCCATAAAAAGTTAATTTCGTAATTCGAATAATCGATTTAAATTCTTTTTATTTCAAATTCGAACGGGCACACGGCCACTTAATAATTCAGAATTAAAAATATAAAACACAACTTATATTATCTGTGAAACTATTAATGTAATGTCACACACATTCCAAGTGAACGGTTTGATACGGCAAGTTTTATTCCTAGTTAGAGAACTTAAAAACTTTGTTTGTACTTTCTTTCTTATTACTTACGGCAAATACAATATAAAGTTTTATTTAAATACTAGATAATATACCTATTTCAGAACCGCACTAAGTCTCAACTCGTTTAAAGTTTTCTTTTTTTTCTCTCTTCCAATATCATCTAGGTACACGTTTTATGTTTTAGCAGTTTTAGTAACGAGAAAATATAATAATGAAAGCGTTTGAAAAACATTGAACAAAGGAACGTGCATATTCAGCCAATAAAACACCATAAATAACAAAGTTCATGGTTTCCCATTGTTAGTAGACTATAGAGTATAGAGCAAGGTTCAAAGGGGAACATGGGTGTTCAACTACCATAGAGAAAATGTATTCATAGACAATAGAAAATGCAAATAACATTGCAGTCGGGATCGGTAACTATCCTTCACTTGAAACCGTTTAGGTCATTGAAAAGCAGTACTGTATTGCGCACAGCATTTTACTAACTGGCACTTTTGGCAATTGCTGCAATTAAAACCGATCTAGTTACTTGGTTATTTTATGGTTTTAACCAATCATAATAATATTATATCCTTATCCCTACCATTACATTATTCGTCCATGGACTCCATACTAATATTA
Source organism: Colias eurytheme (assembly GCA_907164685.1). Lineage (NCBI taxonomy): Eukaryota > Metazoa > Arthropoda > Insecta > Lepidoptera > Pieridae > Colias > Colias eurytheme. Next base: position 775 of record CAJQZN010007248.1, on the reverse strand, counting down.
TAAATGCGAAAGTAACTCTGTCTGTCTGTCTGTTACTCAATCACGCCTTAACTACTGAACCAATTTGCATGAAATTTGGTATAGAGATATTTAGATACCCGAGAAAGGACATAGGATAGGTTTTTAGGAAAGCTAGTGTTTAATAAATTAAAGCCTCTTAACGGTGTTTTAAATAATTATGAAAATAATTGCGATTTTATCCATTAAAAAAATATTTTATTCTATAGATATCTTTAAACATATTCGTTAAAATATAGAGGCTCAACACATTTGTTGTTTGGTGATAGGTGACAAAAGGGAAATGGCAACAGAAATAAGTTTTCTTGTTAAAAATTCTATCAATAGTTGCATTATACATGAGGTCAACAGTGTTCAGCTCTGATATTATGCATAGAGAATATATTTATTGTATAACCCATTGTGCTACGAATACAGTATATATTTACAGGCTAGTAAACACATGAATTAGTACAATATATATATATATACCTTTATTTTTGTATATTATAACTTAATGAGACGTATCAAAGATGAATACAAATAATAAAATAAAACAATATAATTATCACTGCCTTTATACACTTTGTCAAACAAAAAACAAAATGACATCGTTTTCTAGAATAATTTGTTTTCACGAGACAAGCTTTGTAAAATAATGATTACTTAGTAATTGACTGGTAACTTTAATAAAAAGGTTTCATATGTAGCTAATGATACGTTTTCTGTATGTTTGCGTCATTGGTGAGATAAATTAGAAACATTTGTAATATAAATA
>CAJQZN010007235.1:0-17850 GCA_907164685.1 Colias eurytheme | reverse complement strand
AGTGACTTATATATCTTACGAATGTTCGACTATTTCATTTCAAATTCGTAGGAATTTGTTGAATATTTTATGGATGAGTCGGAAGTGTGATATGAGCTATTTCATCGAGTCAAATAAATTTATCTATTTAATACATTCCTAACACTATGTGAAACTTATTAGTTTTATATATTTAGTAAAGGTATCATAATATTATATCTAATATCTGAAGTAGGAACGAACAATTACTTCCTAATTCTCATCGAAAAATTACTCTGTATATCTACCTACTACGAATTATAGAACTTAATACGCAATTATAAACAAAAATTGACTGTCATGGTGATAATGTTACGTTTGTACGATCCTTATTAAATTTTGAGCTTCCTCCTTGAAGGAGACAAACATCTTTGAAGGATAAACAGACGAGCTCAAAGTGCATAAGATAAGTAAAACTTGGTGAAACAAACTGATTGCAGAATTCAGCACCCGTATTGTACTAGGACGATGTATAAATACCCTGTTGATAACACTTCTGTATATAGATCTCTTATTTAATTAAAAGATAATAATATGAATGTGTTTATTATAATGCTGAAAAAATAGCACGTGGCTATCACGGTTCACCTCACTCTCATTCTTATTTTCTATGGTTTTAAGCATGTAGATTGTAGGTAACTGAATTTAGATTTCTCTTCTAGTACATAGTTATGTATAGATCTGCAATAACCTGTTTTAAAGATGTAACAGAAGGTATAAAAAAATTCTACAGTAAATTTTTTTTCTCGAAAATGATAAGATTTTCCTTCTTCAATCGGTAAAAATCCTCTGGCTAAATATAATTTACACGAACAAAATACGTAGGTATTGACTCCCATGAATTTTTAGTTAGCTTTTAACAGGAAAACCCAATAAGAGATATCCAATAGACTCGATCCGATTTGAGTTTCGGATTTGGATGGAAAAATGCGCTTGAAAAAATACACGAAATTCGAAGTGAGGCAAACACTATATACCTAGTCACCTGCCGTGTTTGAATTTTTAAAATAAACAAAAATGTTATGATAAAAACTGCATTACAGTACTCAACCTAAAGATAACTTTTATTAAGACCTCATATATTTTATTCCTTCTCAGATAAGTTACAAAAATGGAGAGCACTAATTCGAAAAATATTATTACAGTTTTAAACATAAAATCCTCGCCCGCGAACTTCCTCTCGCGAAGATATTCGCGAAATTAAACGGACATTTAATTTACGTAAAACTTTTAGTAAAAATTTCGCACTCTGTTCCACATTCAACATTAAAAAGGACATTAACTTTTAATGCACGAAAGTTACAAATGTACGCAATTGTCGCCATTACCCCGAGCACTTACACCAAATGGTCTTCATTTGTGACTGCAGCCACATAACTAGTGTTATATAAGGCTTTTTAAACTTGATATGCTTACTTCTATTTAGTATGTCTCTATAGTGTTGGAAAGATTTAGTAAACAGGGCCAAGTATTGAGGCTATATTTATAACATGCCTTTCAAAGACGCTCTGTGGGCGTTTTTATAATATTATGTTAACCAAGAAGTTCACATTCACATTTATTCCATAGTTTAAAGAGTTGTTTATATTATCGATTTGGAAATATATTTATTGAGTGCTTTGCAAAACAGAAACAGAGTAAGCAAGCGGAAGATAAACAACAAAAAAAGAACATTACTACCACTGCATTCTGCGACCTGCATTATAACTACAAATATCTCTCTTCATCACCATTCGAATAACAAGGATGGAAATACCAAGGTCCAAGAGTAATGTCCTTTTGTTTAATTATGTAAATCGTTGAGTTTTAGCGCGAAATTTTGACAACTTCACAAAACTTCACGCAAACCTTGTTTTTGTCCAGACATTTTAAGTAATGAAGTTAATTCAACTTTTCTCATTTATTCCTTTAATAACTTTAAAGTTGTCTTCGTTATGTCAGTTAGTTAACCTATTATATTGTTATATTGAAAACTAATTTTGTAAGCACATTTATTATTCCATTTTTTGGCCATTAATGTAACATAGTATGCGTATTTGAAAGCTTTTTATTTGTCAGAGTAGCTTTGATTATGACAATGGTAAACAATGGCACAGGCCAAGGATAAATTGCCTTTAAGCCTCCCGTATGACTCTGAATATGTAGATAATGATATAATGCTGTGAATAAAATATAAGAGAATATAGTTAAACTATAAAGATATTTTCTTTTTTTATATAAAACTAACAAACACCTCCTTATAAAACTTATCTTATAACCTTCCTAGTTCCAACTTCCACCTATAATATCAAGTTTAATTTTATTGCCATCTCATTAATTAGTACGCAGTACCCGTTTTAAAATGCCCCTTGCCTTGTGTTCCTAAACTATTTCGGATTTCCTTTTATATGGTAAACAATTGAATAAAATAGTCGTTTGTATTCCGTGTCGCCGCTTTGAAAGTAAAATGTATTAGGTTTCCTGAAACTGTAGCTTGTACAGTTTCTAGTGGAGACTTGTTATGTTTTCTTTAGAATAAATTACCTTCTTGCGCAATATTTATTCAAATCTCAAGTTGAAAATATGCTTTTATAATTTTCATAGAATATACGCTATCTAAAATAAAGGTCTAAAATAACGGCTGTAGATCGGAAGCAGTGTTATAGCCCTTATAAATAAAATTACACTTCTAAGATCACCGCTTCGGAGATAGAATGAATAGTTGCAATCATCGTTTCATGGAAGGCTTAATAGCTGGCAATGGGCATACCTCTAAAGTCAGCAAGAAGTTTATATATTATAATATAGCTTTAAATTACAAGCACCAAAAAGTACCTCTACCCTCCGTACATGTATCCTTGATCTAGTGTAGTATTATATTATTTGTGCCCTATTTTACCGTCAACGGCCTAACACAGGTGTTTAGTAGAACACGTTTATAGTCTACACACCTAGCTGAAAATTGTAGCAAATAAGGGGTTGATGAAGACTCAGGGCCTTAGTAATTATGTTAACTAGATAATATTACAGGCAGCGCTCATTAACTAGGTCTGTAATTATATTCCTGCTACACGTGTTTTGCTCATCAAATATGGGACATAATATAACTCCTTAGGTAACAGACTGGATATGGAAAGGTAGATGGGATAGATTAGATTGGTCTTCCTTATTTCTGACCCTCACACAGGCTTTTAATTTTTTTATGTGGAATTTGAACCTGCTTAGACATAAAAGTGAGTTAGTGGAAGAAATTTTCTTCCTGGGATCGTAGGTACATTTAAATTACATCAACTAACTATTCAAATCGCATATCATCCCATACAGCTCTGTGTATTTATAGACACACGTTCTGGTGACTCCATTGAACAGTGAACGTGTATTTTTCTATACATTTAAAAATTACAATAAAATAGTTCTTAATAAACACAATATAATTTTCCCAACTTAAAATATATTTAACTTATTGTCTTTTAATGTCTATTACAGTCTTAGTTTTATAACTCAAAGCGCAACAATGCGAAAAATGTTAAAAGTAATAAAAGAAAATATTTACAATGCAAAATAACATGGTTGCATGCATTTAAATTATTCGTCGATAATTATAATGGCATACTGTAAATAAATATAGATTAGTTATCAAAAAGGTATGCAGTAAACATTAATTACACCTACTTGTTTAATAACCATAAAGTCCCAATATTACACATTTATCTATCATTGACGACATCGTGAAGAAATTTTATTTGCGTTAAAATGTAGCAGCTCATGTCTCACTTCGCTTCCTTCATTAAAAATAATGAAATATCTTTTATGTGCTTTTTATGTCATGTTTGAGTAACGTTATCTTTCCCCGCCCTGCCTCGTGATCGAATTTTTTCTATTCTTTATAAATTTATATTTATAAAGCATTTGAATGCCATAAAACCAAAAATATAAATTCAACGTTATCTTTTTCAAGCTTTATTTTGATAAAAATTGCAAGCTAAGACATTTTTATATTCAATGCTAAAGAAATGTATGAAACTTACATGTTTAGGTATGTAATGTGATGAACTGGGTATTATTTACAATTGCCTTATAATTTACTAGCTGTTTCACCCGCATGGCTCCACTCCTGTTGGTCTTAGCGTAATGATATATAGTCTATAGCCTTCCTCGATAAAAGATCAGTAGTTCAGTAGTCAAATCGGATCAGTAGTTCCTGATATTAGCGTGTTCAAACAAACATACGAACTCTTCAGCTTTATAATAATTATATTAGTATATATTAAATATTAGTTCCAAGTTTTTATTTCCAATACCGCAATACCAATATATGTAATTCGACTACTACTTATTTATTAATTAATTGATAGTAATAAAACGGATAAAAGAATATTGCTAGTCAATTTATAACCAAAAACTCGTCAAGAACGTGAGATTTATTAGCAGTTATAAATACCTAATGAGAATTTCTAACATAAACGATAACTTCATAACTTGTCGTCAGGTGAACTTAATTACTCCCGGGCACTGATAAATAACTAATTAAGGTGTAATACTTAGCTGTAGCACGATTATATTATCTAATAATATTAAAGAGATTTGTACCTATTTTTGCTAAGATTTTTGCTAAGATTTTTGCTAATAACGAATACAAAACTGCTCTATCGATTACATACCTACATTATTTCACCATAAGAGCGGTAAATCATACTACATACGTTTATTACTTACGCTTCTATTTCTTACTTTGGCTTGTCTTACCTTTCTATTGGTAAAAGAAAGGTCTATACTAACATAGGTTTTTCCCCGGGTCAACCTGGGCAAAGCCGTTCTAGTAATTCAAAACGGCCGAATTAATCTCAACCCAACATAATATGCAAAGATTAGGAGTTGGGGGTTGTAGATAATTTGATGAACGTGAAACAGCACGACCTTCCACGTCACGCCCGTGCGAGGGTCCAAGGGTCCGCAATTAATACCGCTATAGTCTACGTTGGCTTTTTTTAGGAAAAAAGAATATTACTTTATCTCGTTAAATTATGGTGTAAAAGCTTGTCATGGTTTTTAGGTTATTTTAAGGGATTATTAATTTCCTGATCGAGATTTATTGAAGGCGCATTGAGAACTTTTTAGGCGCATTGAGAGTAAAATTTCCAGATCGGTAAAATACCGTCACGTCATGGAGGTATCTTCGAATCTTGCCAAAGAAGTTTCACTTCTGACACGTGTGCTCGGCACATACACTCTATTTTGAGTACATATACAGCCTCTATGCAAATAATTAATTATCAAATCTACATTATGAGTGAAATAATTATTCGCGTCAACAACAATATCCATGTTTGCACAGGTAGGCCTGGAATTGATTAAAGGATAGGTTCTATAGCCCAGTATTCGTTACCGGATCACCGCAGGCTTTGACAAAGGCATTTAATTAATATGTTGGTAACGTTTATATTGCTTGCCGTGTAGTTATAGGTAGCAACCGTGTTGACACTGTTGTATGCAATTTTATCTGGGACACTGAAATAAATCCTCTGCTTTTAATGTTATATATTTGTTTGCTGCTTTATATACTACTTTATATGAAATTTTGACGAACTTTAAACGGACAGATTTAATTTATGCTATCGAAAAAGTTTGGTTATTGATTGACAGAAGAATGTATTTTTTTATTAATTTAATATGTTTTGAATATCCCGTTCGACTTGCAAGTTAAACTGAGAACTCTACAAAGAGAGAAGTCGCAAGAGATTTATACCTTTATCCTACTTTCATGTCCAATTTTCATGTATCTTTTTATTTTACTTAAATTTATTAATATCCACATAAGCCACATTAAGCCACTACAAAGTCACGAAACCACGGGCGGAAAGCTAGTTGGTTATAACTTACATATATGTTAATAGTTATAAAACAGTGTAGTCTATAGACTACACTTGCACTACAACATGCTATTAACACTTAGGTACATAAAATTTGCGGTAAATTTATATAGTGAAGTAATTTTCAGCTCATTAACGAATTGAGTTCGCATGGAATTCGTGGAATTGTGTCCGTATATTGGCAATCGATCGATAATTTTAACAGAATTCGCTGAAACTGACAAAGGCTTAATAAATGTAAGCACACTACATACTGGAACTACGACATACAACTTTTTAACTTCTTAGTGATATAAAATTTATGTTGATGCTTGATGACCGCCTTATCCTTATGTTATTACGATAATTTTCAATGACAAACAAAATTGCAGTATTTTAAACTATTAACCTACGCATTATCTAATTATTATAATCTACTTTTTTAACAAAACATTGAACATACTGTAGTTCACTTGCTTTATTTCTGGATTGTAATAGTAGATAGCGTAGCTTACAGTGTGATCTATGCTTTGAATGGGCTAAGCTGTAATAATCTGAGAACTGCACTTTAAACTTGACGAAAGTTTGCTTTTGAACTCTTAAAGTTTTGATTGGCGCAGTTTCAAAAGATTTATCTGGATTATTAAGAAATTAGCGGATCTGTCTAACTTCGAAATTTCCTCAGATAAAAAAGGAAACTTTTACGTAAGTATTCCGCCTACACTCTAATTTGCTATTTTAAATATTTCATATAACTAACTACCTAAGTACCTAAATAATACAGTTTGATTAAATAGAAATATTTTCTATGTAATCGGAACCTACGCCTATGAAGATATGATAGATATTAGATAATGTTAAATAGGTATTCTGAGATTATATCCGTTGCTATAATAATATTATCACTTTTGTCCTAATTAACTTTATACTTATAGGAGATTCAGTGAAACATAAAAACTGCGAAACTGATATTGATAATCTCTAAATAACTTATTAATCTCTAAATAACTAAATAACTTTTTACCAGAAACTATTAATTAACAACCTTATCCATTCAAACAATTTCGACAGCAAAAGCTATTAAAACCAGTGTATAAAGAAACAAAACCGGAATGAAAAGCTTAACTCAGACCGGACCGTAATTAAACGGAAAAAGACCAATCAAGGGCTGAAAGGGATTACCAATCCAAACTGTCGCCGACGAGGGCCTTATAAATTAAACCTGTTTCACATTTTCCGACTTATCGGCTGCATCTCGACAGATTTGGTTTTATGTGCTATCATATATTGTTAATTCTATCCTTTTATATTATATATTTGTTATTATAAAAAGGTACCCTTTTTAATTCGACGAAGGCCTAAACTGTAAACTGAATAACTTTATTTTTAAATGAACAGTGTTGGTGATAACGTAGGCACAACCTGAAAGAAATCTAATTCCCGATATTTTAAAGTACCTAAACCTAAATCATCGAGTTGACTTCAATTATAATTAAGACAGGAATAATTGTTTCAAATTGTTTATAATTAACGCATAATTACGCAATTGTGGATTATGTCCAAACGATGTGCCATTAGCACGTAAAACGCGATTCACACAATAAACCGGGATTAAGTGCTCACGGCCATATTTATTTCGTAATGAATTGTTCTTGTAGTGTGACATGACACGCAACATATTACGTGGCTTTTGTAAAGGCTGTATTAATGTAGCTTTTGGCTTTATCATATTGGAACTCGTGCGAAACTGGAATTAATGTTCATCTATTTTCAAGTACCTAGTACCTACTTACATAATATAACAATATAGTAATTGTGTTTTATACAAAGTGTTTGGGTGTAAACGTTGTTTAGTAAGGTCTAAAGTTTAGAGATATATTCAGAATAATACCTACACTTTTACATCTGTTTAATTGTTGGAAACATACTTACAGATTGTAGGCATATCTATGGATATAAGTAGAACATTGATAGCTGTAATTCTCAGTACTTATCACATTTTCACATGCGAGTAATTAAAATGTAAGAAACCTTGTTTGATGTGCTGAAAACAAAGATTATTTCTGCTTCGTAGAACTTACAAAACTATACGCACGTAAGCTATGCTTTAATGTAAGTATGTTATAAAATCACTACTCCACTAACGTTCTATTATCAACATTTAGATCAACAAACATGCGCATGCAAATTTGACATTTATAATATTAGTAAGTACAATACCCAGAAAGCTGAAAGTGCTATGAAATCCATTGTCATTCGCACGGCGGGAGGCTGATAATCCTGTATCCAGACTTGCAGTGGGCGGAACGGAACGGTCAATATCAATACATTGTTAAAATATAAGCGTGTAGCGTTAACTCGTTTCTAGGAAATATCTACAGGATTTTTTTTTCTTTTTCACCAAACGCCATAAATAGGTTCATTACAGGAAAATATCAGCAGTAATAAAATAACAATAACGACCTAATTTTTGGATCAATAAGAAATTCATAACAGGTTTTGTTTAAAAAATATACTTTTTAATTTTGTTGATTATTTGTTCATATACTTATGTATCCCTGATATCATTAGAAACAAAATTCAAACAACAAGATTAAAGCTAACATTTCTTATACTATTTAACAGCTTCCTAGCACTTAATCCTACAAACTGGACTATTTGAAAATTGATCTCTGGCACCATTTCGCTCATGTTACTGCAGAGCAAACAAAGACGTTCACGCGTGATCAAGCAAACAAATTGCCTTTTATGGCTATATTCGCTAATGAAACGTGAGTACGATTTATTGTGGAGCATGATTTGGGCCGGTAATAGGTCAGAACGTTATCTTGTTTACGTGTGATGAGGTAAAGTATTCCAAATAAGAATGGAATTACTAGTAGGTAACTAGAACTTAGAAACAAAATAAATGTATGATTACGTACTTACATAAATAACAAAGATATTCTTTGGATTAATGAATAACTCATACTTAGTTAGGTAGGTATTAGTTTTTAGAAAAGATTTAAAAAATTACCTATAGGATGTTATACTTACACAATATCTTAAAATTGAAAATAATTTATGTAAAACTTAAACTTATAGGTAATTGAAAATTTCTTCTAGATTTTCTTATCAACAAGTATATTTTATTGACAAATACGGTCTTTCTTTTGAATAAATGAACATTCAAGTAAAAACTAGAACTGTTATTAAAACAACTATCTTATAATAATAATGTTTATCTGTAAAATTACTATGTACAGGATTGAATAAAAATAACATCGTAGTATAATCTGAGTCTCAGGTGCGTACCTATATCGCTGTATTGTAGCGTCTAGCAAGCTTTGCTGTAAGCTCTAGCATACTTTAATATTAAACGAATATGTATTTAATATATTTTCATGAAACGTGCTCAGAAGAAATAGGTTATTTCAAAGGTTGTATTGAACGTGTTCATAATCATCCAGTAAAGAAAATGTTTTAATAATTGAACTGTTATATCAAAATTTAATATATTTTTCTGACATGTTTAACTAACAACATGATTTTTGTGCCTGTTTAGGAGGCTAGATAATGTTATAGCTCGTAAATAATAAAAGTTTTAGTAAGAAACAAAAAGATAATTATCAACTTACATGGTGGTGTTTATAGTTTATACGCTCCTAACGTAGGATCTACCATTATGATTCATTAAGTTATCTACTTAACGGGGGCTTGAAGTAGGTACTTTGTTACAACAAGCACTTTATACTTTGTAAGAAAATTAATTTTGCAAATTTCTTTCCATTTAAAAAGACTTTGCAATTTGCATCTACTACGGTCTACTACCGTAGTAGTGTTTGCATGGAACATATTTTTAAATTAAATAACCGCTAATGACTTTGCCCGCGTTGAGCTGTAAATTTGTAAGAAGTACTTAAATATATCGTATGAAACTCGGTTATAAATACATATAGTATAAAAAAATCGGTCAAGTAATCGATATACCCATTTATCGATTACTCGACTGATATTTATGAAGCCCTATCATTGTGTAAACAAAACACATATTTAACGACGGTATAGTGTTGTTTATAACATGTTCATTGTTCATTCATTTCTAATTTTCTAGTCACATTTTAAACACACACCTCTAAATTGCAATGTTTCCACACAAACAAAACTAACATCAACCAATTATAACAGACAATTATTAGACACGGAATTCAATTAATGTTTTAGCGGGCTCTCAGATTGCAGCTAGCCCGACATGTTTTAATTATAAACAACACGGCGCACTTGCGGCCCCTAATGAAACATTATACCTATTCAATTAGGCATACGTTTTGAACCAGAAAACTCTAATGCAAAACTAAATAACGCATGGAAAGCATTGCCACTTGGAATGACTTTCAGGCACAATAAAGCATAGGTTATAAAATAATAAAAAAAACGTCTAGGTTATCTTTGTGAATAATTCACATAATTTCTTCCTAATAAAAAATGTTGTATGTAGGCGAATGACTTAGCTATTGTTTCTGAATGTTGAAAAGCGCATATAAAGCTACTTATTTACTATTGACTTTTTTATATAAGAACTTTAATTGCTGATCGTATAAACTATTGAGGTTGATAATATTATACTTAATCACAACTTAACTAGGCCAGTAATTAGTACTTACTTCGGGATAAAAACTTAATGGACGAACGTGTAGCTTAGTTACCAGGGAGTTATGTATTTTTTGGATGATTTATTAACGTCTGAATTATTCTTATACTGCCTGCTTCTTATACCTACTGCCTGATTGCAAAGTCATTCCTTTTTAGTACATCTGCAAACAAATAACACCTACACTCGTACCGCTGAAACTGAAATATCATCATCATCATCATCATCAGCCCATTATGTACCCACTGCTGGGATGCGGGTCCACAATCCACCACGAAGATCAAATGTGGATTGGCGATGTCACGTCATGTCGTCAAACTTTTGATTCGAAGCATTCGATGTTTTGTTGAATGTTTTCGAGCAGCGGTGATGTTATGAACATGCCCAAAAAAATTGAAATTTCCTGCATGCTCGGATTGCTTGATCCCCGCCACTGAGCCACCACTATTCTAAGCTGAAATACACCGTCCATATTTCAATGAAAAATAAAATAAAATGTGTAATTCAGAACTTCACAAGCAGAAAATAGAACAACGTCTACACTCTAGATGAGTAAAACTTAATTGATGACGTAATCGTCGCAAATTACTTGCAAATTACATTCGGGACACGTTCCTGTCGATAAGCAATTTAGTTTCAACAATGACAACATAATTACTTGATGGATATAAGATAATAATTTTTCATTTATATGCAAGAAAAAATGTATAAAACTTTCCTGTGACATTGTAGAAAACGGAAGATTACCATCTGATTCTGAAATCCCACTGAAATCTTACTGCAACAATACTGAAAATAATAAATTATAGGTAAATGTAATATTTTGAAGATTTTATTGATAATATCAATTTTCATGTTTCATGCACTGTAAGTTTTGCTGTTTGATTAAATCTGTTTATACTAAATATAGTATAATAACTAAAATACAATAAGTATGAAAAAACACAATTTTGTGTTCTTACAAAATAATATTATCATTTGTATCTTTATATCAAAGAAGTTCCGAAGTAGGTACTACTATCTATACCTTATGTATGTCGCAGGCAAATTGTACATTGTTTGGATGGGGGTGGGTTAGGTTAGGTTCTTGTTTTTAAAACTACACAGAAATAGGCAGTCAGAACCTAACCTAACCCACCCCCTTATCCAAACCAAAAAAGATGGGTTGCACTCCAGGAGTGCCGGCAGAAGTGAAAACTTGATTATTAACGTTGAGCATGTTTGATATCCATCCGTCTTACGCTTTTTCGATCAGGTCACGCGTCCTGACGCGAGTTTAAGATTTTATACCCAACGCCGCTAAAGAAGTTTTCACTTCAAAAATTTCTGATTACGAATTTTCGGCATACCTATTACAAAATGCCGGCCGTTTGTAAACGGCGAAATATTACAATTTGCCGTAACATGTAGGTACATTATGAAAATAACATTCCACCCGCTTCCACACGGCTTAGCATTCATAAATATGGCCTATTTCAGTAAAATAAGTTGTCAGATGTTAAAGATCTCAAGCCGCATCTTAACTCGATTTGTAAGTAAACTTCGCTGGGTTCCATTACTCGCTCGGATTTCATTAAACGCGACGGTCCCCGGATTATACGGACGATTTTATCTTGATTATGAAGTTTTATAGTCTGTGCATTAATTTAAAGTCAAATTCGTTGCTACAGAATAATTATGAGATCACGGGATTAAAGAATAATTATGATTCTGCGACTTTAATAACTTGGAAAGTGTAATTAAATGTTATGATTATAATTTTCGTCATATTTTGGAAATATTTACCTACTCTTTGGAAAAATAAGAATACAGTTAGAAATTCTATTGGATATTGATAAACTGAGGTGGGTGATCACGTAATAACTTAATACTGCAAGTTCAAGTAAAGCTTAGTTAGAAACAAAGGATATCTTCGAATATTCAATGGAATCACGATATTCTGCTAAAATACAACTAATCTAAGCAACTAGACAGGCTGATCATTTGTTTATAAGTTTGATGTCTTTAATTGTTAAAAAATAAAGTACCGTACTATTTCTTTTAGGTTCAATGCAAACAGAAATGATAATCTATATAGATAATCTACTATATAAAAATAAGTCGGGTTTTCCTTCCTGACGCTACTCCAGAACGCACGAACCGATTTCCACGGTTTTGCATTCGTTGGAAAGGTCTCGGGCTCCGTGAGATGTATTGCAAAGAAAAGGTGTCTCTGGTGGTGAAACGGAGTTCGTCGGGTTTGCTAGTAATCTTATATTAATCTAATCGACGCTTAGATCTTAAACTGTCTTCCTGGTGACCAGATTTTACAGGTCTTACCGTCATGGGGTGTCATTTCCTTTTCATGTTTTTATAAAAAAGAAAAAAGATAAACACACCAGCACAAGTTTCAAAATACAAGAACATTATATAAAACTATAAATTCCTTGGCTATCTACGTAACTGCCAGCGAACGTAATCAAAATCAAACAGTTCCCGCCATCCCAGTTTGAGTATCTCAATCGAAATACTCATTAAAGTTTGCACAATTTTCATAAAGGAAGATGAACACTTTTTAGAGTCGCTTGTGACCTAGATTTTGATAGTGTTTGCGCCGAAGGCATTGCCTTGTTGCCCTCTTCTTACTACGTCGAACTTTATATTGAAAGTTCAAAGTCACACGGTACATTATACAGTATTATTGTTTATGCAGGTAACGATTAATTATTTCCTACCGACTCCGAAATGTTCAAGTGAATGTGGATCGATTTCGACGATTCTTTTTTGTCTGTTGAGTACCTAGAATCACAGATTATCAAGTAGTTAGATATTACGTTCATAACTCAACGTATAATGTCTATAACGAAATCTAAGGTTACTGCTTTGGTAAGGTTACTACAACATGTTTAACATTACATTGTTAACCGATATTGCAGAATTATTTGATGGTATGTAATAATACCTACTGCTAAAATAGAAGATCTGCCCAAATCAAAGAAATTGCGAACTTTTTTTTGAAACAGAATGAAAAAAAAGTTAATTGTTTGAAAAGAAGATGTTTAATTAATTGAGCAAAGTTTAATAATGACGAAGGTTTTAAAAGAGTTCGAAAATTTCATTGAATGGATCAATTTTTAAAAATTCATATTTTAATTCAATCTTAAAAATATTGGTTAACTTGTAAATGCTGAAACTTAACATATTGTTAAGTGTGCATAAAACTTGGGCGACTCTGTACAAAGTGCTGGGTGGCGTCTAGAAACAGTTTTATAAAACTGACAACAGACTGCGGGGAATTTGAAAAATGCGCAAAAGTTTATAGGCACGATGAAGTTTAGAGCTCTAGAAAATCCAAGACAATTATTTAAACTGAGTGTAATATGGCCTTTAAAATAAGCCTTTTTTGCTTTAATATTAATCTTTTTTTTAACCGTTCAATATCTAACAATGGTGATAGCTCCCCTGAAGTAAATTCAGAGAAGGTAAGTATCTAAAGTTGTAGAAGTAGATACTTATCTATACGTCAGACTATGAAAAATATGCTATGAAAATACTCAACGATTTTTCAAATCATACAGTTAAAGAATGACTTCTGTTTTTCAGAACTTCAGTTATTAATAATAATCGCAGTCAGTAAGATCATCATATCATATCACTGAGGACAAAATGAGCGAAAAAAGTCACGTTTCATTTCGCAAAAAGAACAATACTTTTATATTTAGTATCTACCTCCTCACGTAACCAACGTTGAATTCACAAAAAGAATTCAAACTTTTATAGTCTGTAAAAAGTTCCAAGCTCCAAGAAATTCAATGATCCAAACGTTTTCACTGAGATAAAAACGTTCCAGGTAATGAATCGCTGATCCAGCTTCATTCCATTTTTATACGATTTTCCGATAAAAGGTGGAATTAAGTGCAATGGATGTCGACATTTAAAGCCATGTAAGCCAGAATACGTCACAAAAAGCGCTGCATTCACAATTCACGCGAACGTGCTGTCTGTTTCATTGTAATTAGATTGAACAGGGAGGTAATTATTGTAATCATACTACTCGGGATTCCGATAGTTTCAATTTTCCTGACATTTAATATTTAACACAAGAGAAAATAAATAAAATGGTAAAATATACTTTTGGTTTAAAATATAAATATATTTTCAAAAATAAAGGTATCTTCCTGCCTGCAGCTCATTTTACCGATTTCCTAAAAAAATCGTTTCATCATAAATATAATAATATAAACTAACTAATAATACTACGATAAAAAGAAAATCATGTATAGGTAGACCGTACATTCAATACCCACCTAAATACGCTACGAAAAGGGTTCATGTTTCTTTTTTGTCTAATTTATGTACATACAAGCTACGCTTTGTGTAAAAACACATGTAAAAATATACAAAGTATCGAGTTACTTTCATAAACGAAAATGTAACATATTTTTTCACAAAACCAAGAATTATTCTCGTGGCCAGCTTGATTTTTTAGCGTCTACTTTGTACATTTTCCCAGACTTTTAATATTGCGTTCAAGCATCTGGTATGCTTTGCACTTGAAAACTGTATTTTTACAAGAAACCTCTCACTTGTTCTTTGAAAAAGAATTTCATACTTACACTGAATTTTATGGTGATTAAAATTGTAACTGCAATAACTATGTTATTTTTTATATTGAAAAGTTTTTCAAAAAATACTTTAATGTTTGTAAAAAAAATGTAATTTTGAATATTGAGTAAGTATATATAGTTATTTTTTTTTCTGACAATTTGGTTCGTTATAGAAACTGATCGCGGTGTGTACTTACCTAGTAATTAGCAGCTTTATGTTGAACATAACAATATTTGACAAATATATGCTCTTTATAAACTATAGGTACTATATCAAGGTTTATTAAATTAAACAAAGATCTTATATAGGTACAACTAGTTTTAGCTAAGTCTAATCGAATTTTCCCCTACATGTAGACTGAATGCAAGACAAATTGAGTGTCGGCAAACGTTTCATCTCATTAAAGTTGATCGATGAGATGGAAATTGCTATTGAACAAGGTGTCAAAGATTAAGGACTCAATTCCTAGATAACCTAGTTTGACATTCTGATTGAGACCGTGGAACAGAATTTGCAAATACTGGACCGAATTCAATGTGCTAAGTGCATTAGTTTTACGACCCTAAAGTAATCTCACTTTCCTTTCCTTATAAAATAATATACAGTACATACTAGGTTTACTTTGCGGAATTACCATTGTATATAATGCAGAAATATAAATAAATAATATCTTTGAGCTCTAATAATTATAAAACCATACAAAAAGAACTGAATGATCAGAACTGATCTGATTATAAACAATACACATAAAAATGTCAGGTTTCAATAAGACAAAATAATCTTCTGGTTGACTGCAAATAGCAAATAATTCATTATTTAAATACAGGTATAAAAATAATCAGTATCGAAACAATCGTATCAGCACAGAATACTTAATAGTAGTTAGTATCAGTTATCACGGATATATTAGGTAAGCTGAAGAGATACTTAACTTGTATCGTATCACAGGCCACAGCACCGACATCAAATCAAATATTATGTCACAAATATTAAACACAAATGTTAACGAATGTTAACTCTACGTCAGCAAGCTCAGTACTTACTAATTACTAGTGTCCGACCGAACTTTCGGTTTCGGTTTCGGTTTCGGCCGAGTTTCGGCCAAAAATCAAGTTTCGGCCGCAGTTTCGGTTTCGGCCAAAATCGGCCGAAACTTTTGCCGAAACCGAAACTTATTTCGCAAGTTCAGTGAACTTAGTTCACACACGTTCACACTCGCCTAACTTCGTTTTCTTCGGCAACGCTTTGACGGACGCCGCGCTGGTTGGTTGACCCACTCTGGAGGAAACAATTTTTGATTATCTATGTTGAGATTGGAACTGGGTGTAATTAATAATTATTATTTTTATATAAGAGGAACTTAAAAGACTGATTATTCTTCTAAGTAACTACAAATACTCATCCAAATTATTAAAGTATTTAAAGTAACAGTAACAATTATTACTGATTTGATTTAGATGACTGATTTAACTGAGAACTTAATTTGAAAAAATAATAAAAATTAAAATTGTTGTTATTAATATTTTAAAAATATTTTTTTTTATTTTATCCATACTAATATTATAAATGCGAAAGTAACTCTGTCTGTCTGTCTGTTACTCAATCACGCCTAAACTACTGAACCAATTTGCATGAAATTTGGTATGGAGATATTTTAATACCCGAGAAAGGACATAGGCTACTTTTTATTGCGAAATATGTACCACGGGCGAAGCCGGGGCGGACCGCTAGTATTAAATAAATGATTACAACAAATTTAATATACTGTGTCTTCATTTCATGCCCTAATTAAGGCAAAATAATAGGTAAAATGCACCAAATGAAATTTCTAAAAATACTGAATATTTTTAGAAATTTCATACTTGACCACGTGAGTTTCGGTTTCGGTTTCGGCCGAAAATGAAGCCACGGCCGAACATTCGGTTTCGGTTTCGGTTTCGGCCTGGAAACCAGTTTCGGTCGGACACTACTAATTACCAACTTTACAAACATTACCCAAAATAAGCCCTTCAAAGGTACGCTAAAAATAGGCTTTCCTCGGTCGTCGTTCGCAAAATGGTTTTCAAACGAAACTCATGGCTCTTAATTCTGCAGGAATGAACAAACCGACATGTTGTAAAATCGGATTTGTAGCGAACGTGGTTTGCGGCCGTTTTAATATGTGGAGTTTAAAATATTTAGCTATATTTCTAGAAGTAGAGTTTAAATTATGAATTTATTTTAAATTATATTTAAAATTTAAATTTAATTAATATAATATAGAACGTAGATCACAATAAGGCAAGATGTTATATTGTTTGAAAATTTATTTATGTAGAATTTACAGTTAGTAATAATTTCCCATCAGCGACATTTATCAATGCGGGTATTGTCTACGTATCGTCACGTTACACTTACACGTACATTTTAGTTTTTCATTACCGATTGGCTTAGGTATGTGAAGTACGTGTTTTTAGAAAATTTTAATGTGTGATGGTTGATGATTGTTTCCGCGAGCTCTTGCTTATTGAGCCTTTCCATACTTTTCATTGAAGGCCTTCACGTTGCAAGCACATCATAGATCAACATACTTAATACACTATACCTTGCATTGATTATAGTTGGATGCCTATCAAATAGTTAACAGTAACGTCCTTTCATCGCTGTACACATAATCATAATAATAATCTACGTATTGAAGTACATATAATATGTAGGTACCAACACAAGCTCCAAAACCTTTGAAAACAATGTCTGGCTGGCAGGGGCGTGCACAGAGTTTTTGGACAGGGTAGGCAGAAATATTGC
>CAJQZN010007233.1:0-10046 GCA_907164685.1 Colias eurytheme | reverse complement strand
TTTTGTTTTATTTTAGAAACGTCACGAAAATACAAACTACCTAATAAGTGTGCTGCGCTTCTTCCAAGTTGTGTGAAACCGTAAAATGAAGTTATTAACTTACGTACATTTAAACTAATATTATAACTTTCGAAAGTCGTTATTATTCTAGCTTATAATCTAATCTTAAAGTGACTCATTTTATTCATTAGCATAATATGTGTCAGAGTGGAATAAAGTTAAATTAATTATCTCAAATTGGAGTGTCGTAATTTTCCATAGCGCAGAGATATGCTACGTTCCAAATGTATCTAAGTAAAAATACGTGGTCCAAAAACACCCGTTTACCCAGAGAAGGCACACGTAACCAGTAGGATTCATTAGTTTAATGTAGCCCGCTGCGGCTACGGACATTGTTTGCAGGGGTCACTGCGCGGATTAATACCGCTGTCTGGAACGCTACGAAACAACGATAATTTCACTGCGCTCTCCATTGCTCTGTGTGTCTTGCAGCTCGGCGACCGAGTAAACTGGCGCTCACACAAATGCAGTAATGTAGTTATTTCAATTGACATATTTCTCTCGTGGTACGACCGAAGTGCGGGTGTTTGTAAAACTATTTGCTAATCAATTATAGGGCTCACAAAGACTTGTTTTTCAATTGTTTTTGTAAACAGTAGTTCGTGTATTGTTTTAAAATTCGAACGTTTTAAAAGCCACATGCGACTTTTCTTCTTAAGAGTGTTCAACTGAAATATATTTCAGCTCATTAGATGGTATGAACTGAACGTTATTATATAGCCTGTGACTCAGTGCCAGTTCTATTCTCCACAATGGAAGCCATTGTCTCTGCAGTCTGTCCCGCCTCCGTCGCCTGCCTGCGACTCGTGAATCGATTAACATTTTTTGATTGAAGCAATGAGGAAAAGAGGGACAAGTTTCTGATTGAGAAATTTCTTATTTAAATGTCGTCATTAAATTAGCATTAATACCCTTCGTAGTACTTGTTGCCACCCTGTAAACGTCGTAATGAAAATAATATGCGGTAGCTTTAAAAATATCAAAAGAATTACCGATTAACGCATAAATTACCTATACTAAATTTGATTATAATATTATTCGATGCTGTTGGTTTTATTTTGCTTTATTATTATTATAGATTAGATTCTGAATTACCTAAAATAAATAAAACTTTCTACCAAGATGCTACGGGAGAGAATTCCCGACTTGAATTTAGTGATCGTCTTCTTGTCTAGTTTCCCTGGATATACTCGTAACAGGAAGATGACAACATTTAAGTCTGTGTTCAAAGCAACTTGAGATAATCTGAGGGATGTTCCCTCGGGGATCGACCCGTTATGAGCGCTACTTTATCCTCTTATATGTACCTCTTTAGACTAGTTTTTTGCCCGCGGCTCTGGTCGCATACCCTTTTTGTTATCGCGTGAACGTAGTTCCTTATAGAAACATTTCCCAAATCTTTACGGTTTAGACAATATAATACACTGATACACTGACAAAGCTATCTACTTTTTTTTAAATATTATAATTATGTGGTAAATGGTGGTAATAAACAAGATTATATATCAACGTTTTTATGTAAAAATAAACAACATAAAATTTATAGCTGGCGCAAAACCATAAATCATTTCGTGTACAGATTTTTTTGTAACATGTGATTGATATACAGCATTAGATTAAATAGAATTCCTAGAAACTCAAAGGGTAAGAATACGTATGCGTCAGATTGAATACCGAAACAGACAGACTGGGGTAGAAACGTATATCATTCACAAAAAAGTTCAATAGTACAAAAGATTAAGGTCATTTTCATGTTTCGTGAATGTTTATTTTGTGAAAATAAAAAAACTAACAAAACAACCTGAAAATGCCTCTCATTCTAACATTGATTATTATTTATGATTGATCTTTTGTTCATATTTTTAGACAGAGCTTTTTTAGACTTGACCAATTAACGAAAATGATTAAACTGATTAAATGACTTTTTATTACCAATGAAGTGATTTAATTTAGGCAATTTTTGTATGATGGAAAATCAAAATTTTTGTCGTAATATCTTCGCAGTATTTCAGTTGGCTACACTAACGTAACATTGTATCCTGATAGGATAGTAGTTATACATAATTGACCTTAAGAAGAGACCCTCAGGGACTAACTAACCAGAAATGTTGTCATAATTTATAAAAATTGGTCTTGCTTAAAACATTCTTATATACCTACATAGCTTTTCTTCTTTGTTTATGTATGCTACAGCTATCCATTTATACAATTGAAAGCTCGAGAGTCCCTGATTTGTCAAGTTTGATAATACTACAATGTGTTCAAATAGAAACAAACCTAATTTCTAGTGTGTGAGGGCGTTTGTCCACTACAAGGAATTTTACGGTCCGGCATTCCGATTTTTTACGGTCCGGTATGGCACGCCATTAATCTATATACTAGCTTGTGCACTATACGTAATTTTACTGTCCGACATTTTACTTTTCCCTATTCCGGATGGTTTGTTGTGTCTACGAGTCGCTGTAGGTATAATTGTTTTCGAATGCCCACTTGCTTGGATTTTACTGTTTTCACTGCATATGCCAATTAAAAGCAAGCTCTTGTTTTACTTTCTTTTAGTTGGCAATGAGATTTGAGAAGTCGGTATTGTTATTTTATATACATTGACCAATCATTGACCTATAATTATTATCTAAGTAAGTGTTGGTAAATTAAAGTTCAAGTGGGAATAGCTTTAGCTCCTCGTCACCGATTAAAATAAATAAGTGAAACACGCATTTTAAATCTCTTACGGAACTTTACTTTTTATTATAACGAAGTAATATAATATTTCACCTTCTATATTTTTTACTAGTTTCTTGTAAAATGCAAAAACAATCATTTATGATAGCATTCTACCGCCAAACTTCCTTGAACTGTACCGCACTGATCCGAGTAAAGACGGACAGGTGCACAAGCAATTCATCGGTTTTTTCATGCCACACCGGACCGTAAAAAATCGGAATGCCGGACAGTAAAATTCCTTGTAGTGCACAAGCGCCCTAAAGCTCATTCCATATTTGGTAACAAGTCGGCAAATGAAACAAATGTGTGTTGAACATCTGCGCCACGCGTTACGCCGCCACTCCGACTGAATTTAAATGCCCTTTGACTAACGCCCGCCATTTGATATACATTTCAACTTTGTCACATTATATTCGCAGAGTAACTACGAGGAAGTCCATAAATTTAAGCGATGGTCGTTCAGAAAATTATACTCCTGTTATGTTGTAAGAAAGGGTGATATTTTGAATTAATTTAACAACATAATATAAGTGTATGGCCTACGTAGTATATTATTATTAGTCTGTGGTATGGCCTTTATTCTAACGAAATGTAGGTATAGGCACAATAAATATTTTCTGAACTAGCGCTTTTATACAATGAATGGTGATATTTTATAATTAAATGATTCCACGCTATCAGACTCGTCAATTAAGTAATACGTGACACCAATAAACAAATGCCTTTAATTATTCATTACCTACCATACTGCAATTAATAACCTGATTTTCATAATGTATCATTAAAACAACAACAAATTGAACGAAGCTTAAATTTTAATTAACGCATTAATCAACATAGGTAGGTAGGTATATCTTTCTTAAAAAACGGTCATTCGTTAACACAATCTATGTATAAATTAATGAAAAGTTTGCACCGCGGCGCGGGCGTCTAATTAAAGACAAGCATTAAGACTAATTAAATTATTACAAAAGGAGCGGCAACATTGTGTGACGTCAGACAAAAGCCCAGAAAGGACAACGCTGTAAATGGCTAATTTCTTTTCACGTCACGACCTTGTTTCATTTTTAATATAAAATCCCGCCACGCTTCAAATCGCTCTCGACTACTTCAAAATCTGGATCAGATTTTATTAAATGTTATAGGCGATAAGAAGATTGGAAATATTCTACACCTTTCAGCTTCACTACACTTCAAGCTAATTTAGAAACATGAAGACGAGATGCCTTTTTACTGTGAAATAAATAACTATTGATATGATGACAGAATTGTTCCTTAGGACAAACTTTAAACGTCGTTGTTGCTGCATTCAAGTAATTTATAACCAATCAAAATTGGCTTTTCGGTTTTTACATACCTACTTAGTGAAGCGCCGTAAGGTTTATACCTCGGAATCCAGGGCCAGTCAATGAATCTTAATATAAACCTTGAAAATATGTTTTTAATAGTATATAGAAAAATGTTAAAAAAAAATTTTTTCGCGCTCTCAATTTTTTAATAATTATTATAAACAATTATTAATTTTTTGGAGTTTTCATTGATTTATATTAGTCAAAAGTCATATTTTAAAAAGAACAACTATTACAAACTTGAAAACTTGATCTTGGATCTTTAGGGACTGCAGATATACCGATGAAGGTCGGGTTGGAGAATAGAGGGGATAACAGCAGCTGTTCGGTATTATTCATGGCGGGCCCTCACAGGATAGTACACGACGTTATAACTTGCTAGACTGTTGTTTTCGTTCCGAAAAATATTTATTTCAGAATTTTGTTTATTAA
The DNA here is from genome assembly GCA_907164685.1 of Colias eurytheme. NCBI lineage: Eukaryota > Metazoa > Arthropoda > Insecta > Lepidoptera > Pieridae > Colias > Colias eurytheme. The sequence goes on along the minus strand of CAJQZN010007233.1, from coordinate 5,481 downwards.
AAATTAATGTTTATAATATTATTGTGCAGTGAGTGTGATAAAAGTTAATTACTGAACATTACTGAGTTTTAAAAACTTTGAAAATAGTGGCATAAATTGTAAGTAAGTATTTGTTTTTCATTTATATTACATGCTTTTGAAAACAGTTATGAATATTTTGTAATAAATCGATGTTAAAAGTTAGAATATAATAGTAGAATTTAATAATATAAATCATTAATTATTTAAAAGTTAGTTATTAATATTACTAATATTTGTTGTTGCAGCCACGTGTCGCAATGGGTGAACCATCCAGTATTGATATAGTACAAGCAATGATTGCCTCAATTGTGATAAAATCGGATCTAGTTCTGAATTAAGCTCTGAACTAGGAGATATTATAAAAGTCACTAGAGGCATATCATCATTAAAAGCTGCATCTGCGGAAAGAGGGGATGGACTTTCTCAGTATATTAATACTCGCGACTTTGTCTATGTGCATTCGGTATGCAGACAAAAATATATTAATAAAGGATGCATTAATTCTTATTTAAAAAAAGAACACCACATCTGCATGCTCTCCACCTAAAAAAAGCTTTGAACAGCTACTTCAATTGATTTTGATTGGAAAACTAGGTGCTTCTTTTGTGAAAAAGAAGCGGATGAAATGAAGGAAAGAAGGAAGTCCAAGTCGTCAAGACAACAAATCAGCTACGTCACTAGTACTGATTTCAAGAAAAGTATTGTAAGTTTGATATGTGAAGACAAAAGTGAATATTGTCGCAATATTCATAAAAGAATTGTAGGCGTGTTAGATTTAGTAGCTCAGGGAGCTAAATATCACGCGGATTGTTACGTGTGTTTAAAAACAACGCTAAAACAGACTCAGAGGGAGAAAAAAATTCATCTTATTTACACCGCAAACAATGACGCAACGACCAGCTCCAGAATCTTTATTAAAAATTATTTTTTGCTCGTGCAAAACAGGATGTGGAGCATCTTGTGGGTGCAGGAAAAGTGAATTAAACTGCACTGCAGCTTGCTTAGAAGGCAATGGTGACAGCTGCACTAATCCTTCACCTACAATCTATATCAACGAGATCGACGACGACGACAATAATGTACAATGATGTAACAATGTGTATAGTTAATGATAATTTTTTTTGTAACTTATTTTTACGATAATCTAATAAATTAACATTGAAGTTACTCTGCAGATATAATTTATTACAAATAAAATTAAATTTTTCACTATACCTAAACACTTTTTCCCCCTTCCGCCTCTCATTTTTCAGTAAATTGTTGTTAAAAATTGTTGTAAATCGAGATCGGTCAATTTTTTTTTTTTAACTTTTTTATTTGAGGTTTTAATAATGCAGTCTCATACTTGATATACAGATTCATTGACTGGCCCTGGGTTCCGAGGTTTGACCATTTTTATGCCTTACGGCACTCTACTAACTACAAAAATGATATAGCAGAAAAGTGAATAAATTTTCCTGTTAACGCCCACGTGACGGCGGCAATCTTAACTAGAAAACTCATTCCCTTCTTCCTGTCGAAGTCGGTTAAAAACTGCAGTTTCTCGAATAATTTTGTGCTGAATAAGCTTATTAAACTTTGCTCGGAAACTGATGGTTTTTTTTAAAAAGATGAGATAGTTGGTGTCAAGTCTAACGATAAAGTGGGACTCGGCTTATCTTTATCGATCTGGATCGATGCCAAAAGCAATTCTAATCGCAATCTATAGCGTAATGGTGCGGTCTTCTTGGCATCTTAAATAAAATTTACTCCATTTAATTTCTTAACGAGGATAATTTTATGCTCAATTATTTTTGTTTTTTAATTTTTTAAATGGTCGTTGTTTCATTTAAGGCTAAGCATAATTGAGGAAGAATTTGGACGTCCAAGCAATATCCCTGATTATAAAGTGCTTATCTACTGGAATTACCTTTTTGAATAATTACTTTTTTTTATAAAAGAGTTTGTGTATTGGAGCATATTCAAGATGGATATTTCATTATTTTAGTTTAACCGATATTTACTTATAATTAATTATTCAATTACATAATATATTATGTATTCGAATCTGCTCGATATAAATTTAAAATACTTACGTGCTAAAAACGTTTGAATGAAACATGTTATAAGATCCACTTACCTACATGAAAAATTACATGATAAATTCCAAAATTTCTTTAATAAAAATTTTTACATTACTCATGCGAAAATCCTTCATGATTAGAAAAATCGTGGGGGATAAATAAATCACTGGAGCGTAGCAAATTAATTCGATATACCAGGGGCGACGAAGCGACGAAGATGCGCAATTCAATCACGCAGCCATTAGGCTCGCTTCGACGCACCCCTGCAGGGGCTGATTTATCTCGCGATATTGCAAACTATACCTTCTCTATTTTATGTCACTCTGGTGCTTTTATTGCAAAATTACACGCCGTCTTCTCTATCCGATTCCGTTTTATCGAACTTACCTGAAAATAAAGAAATGGGTAATTGTTATTGAAGTGTTAAAAATATTCTTAAGCGTAAAAATAGTTTTTACAATTTTGAATTGGTCGTAGGATTCTAGCTTATTCTGAATTATTATTCTTAACAAGATTCAGTTCAGTTGTTAATCTTTCACATATTTTCAATTAGGTACACAGTATTTAGGTACCAAAGGCATAAAAGGCCTTTTCTAAAGTTATGAAAGCAGTTATGTTATTAAAATCTATCTAGGTTAAAACAGAATCGTAACAACAATTGATTCGTTTCATAACTTCGCTCTGGAGAAAAATAGATTTTATGAAAAGCGATTGCAGCATTACCAGGCCAGCAGAACCACGTAACAATGCCGCACTGCGCATTCGTGCACATTTTAAGCTAATACCGCAATGCACTTTTCCCCTATTTACCCCTTTTCCTTGTTATATATTCACAAAAAAGCGGAATAGAATGTTCGTGCTGTTTCTTTACATTCAGCCGGCTTTTCATCGAACTAAATTTGAAGTACCTAACAATTGACTGTACTTTCACAGTGGATAAAATGCGAAGATGTGACCCACTGTAAACATTTTCTAGAAAACCAAGCTTTATATTATAAGAACTTCAGATGAAATCAACTTACATATATAATAAATAGGTACGTTAATGTTTATACAAATTACACGCAAATCTGCCGACAAACTCATTGAAACGTAAAATTACAAACGCTAATAAATAACCCAACAATCGAATCTAAATTAGAGTCACGAATAATTGTACTGTCATCAAATTGATCATTCAATTAGCGGCGGCCACGATCTTGATTGTAAATATGTACAACTAATTTGGAGCGCCCGCGCCGCTGTCGGCGCTGTCAGCAGTGTCACGTGTCAGCAGTGTCGCATGTCAGCGGTGTCAGCGATGTCGGCACTACTGCGCATGCAAATTGAATATTCACCGTGTTTGCGGTTTGCTAATGAATGAACCAACCGTGGCTACACCGTATCTCTATTTATAGGTGCTTAATAAGTAGCGTATCTATTTGCGGCTTTTACAGTATGTATAATTTAATCTAAGCGATATATTTTCAAATACAATTAAGTTCATTTGAAAATTGAACTTGCTTTGATACTTAAAATACTTATTAAATATGAATGAATGAATGCTAGTTGCATGCAGATCGATCCTCACATCCTAAAGAATGTTTTGAATAATAAGACTATTATTATGGTTGCTGAGCGAGCGAGTCTTTCATTTTCTATAATGTCTGCTATATAAACTTCTGAGCACGATGACCAACATAAAATAACATTACTTTCCTACCATATCCGATGCCCACAAAAACCACCCCACAAGCAACAAAACTAAACAACCAACTTTTATTCCTCCCAGAACGACCGAAAAACCTCAAGAAGTGGGTGAAAAGAAAACCACAAGCAATCCCTCATTTGTCGGCATTCATCTCCCTCGCGTACAATATGGCGACGTTAATAAAAGCGCAGTAAACACCGGGAGAAAATGAAAAAGAATATCGCCTCGTAAAAGCCCGGCCTTATTAATTTGAACATCGTAACGGCCGCCAGCACTAATCTATGTAATCAGTTCGTAAAAACCCGTGGAGCGTATGATTTATTATGATTATAAATTTCGTTTTAAATTCACTAGTTGTATGTACTAAATGAAATATTAAATCAATATGATAATCAAAACCATTACTTTTACAGCAACTTTCAGCAGCAAGTACCTATCATAGAAATTTCTACTGCATGTTTGTCTGTAATCGTCTTAAGGTATGGACAGAAGTGCTGATTACTAGCACGAAGGCATGCTTTTATTGAGCAAGTGCTCATTAGTAGCACGTGTGTAATGTAATGAGCATACTTATTAAGAAGTATGCTTTAAATCAAGCTTGCTTATTTCTGGCAAATATGAAGTTAGCAGAGTAGGTACGCTAATTTTAAGCAAGCTTTCGCAGCGCACGTCTGTCAGTACCATGACTAGTCAGTAACTCATCGATAAGGCAACAAACTATGAAATGGTTCAAATCAAATCAAATCTGTTTATTTGTTTGGTTTTCAAACTTCTGAAACGTATACTTATTATATTAAGTCGTCACCAAGAAATAACCACATCACATTTAATTTCATTGACAAAGCGGCAATATTTTAGTTTGTGCAAAACAATATTTAGACTAAGATCATAGTCGTTGTGTACGAAATACAAAGTTAAACTTTATTAATAGACCTAATAACGGTATAAATAGATTCGCGTAACAAGAAGCAAACAATAATTCGTAGACCTCTATTTATTATCTAAATAAAGGTACCTATTTAAAATGAATATTCTCTGGCGCGTGCCTGGAGACGTACAAAACAATCTGAGTCAGTTGAATGAATTCAATTTATTAGCAAGGTATTTATGGTCTTTGGAGTCAAGACAGACGAACCATTGTTTAAAAAAAATATTTATTCGATTTGGATGGATAATCAAATTAATACTTAAAATCGAGTAAGATTTGAGAAATGGATAACAACTTTAAATCCTTAATTACGAAAATAAGTCCATTATTACGAAACAACATCTTAAAGAAAAGACCTACTAAAAATAGCCAATCCCATCGAATATTTTTAAATATCGTCCAAATAATTAGGTGCTTAATAAATGCGCGCCTATAATCCGTCAGCCTTTGACCTGTCAAGGCGTCGGGCGGCCTCCGACCCTCCGCCTCGAATGGACGTGTCGCGCTTAAGGAGGACTTTAATTGAGGTATTACGGCCCACGCTTCAATGGATTTAATTATATCGCGTTAAACACTCTGAACCAGCTTTATTGATATTTTTATTAATGGCTCTATCTGACCGACGACGCGGTTATAGCGCTGATTTTAATCGGCCTTTTTATGGTCAATCTTTTCACACGATAATGATAGGAACTAATTTAAAGAAATTTAGTAAATTATACATTATAACACTTATAATATTTATTTAATAAAAAATATCATATCCATTTTACGTCAAT
>CAJQZN010007192.1:0-13983 GCA_907164685.1 Colias eurytheme | reverse complement strand
GAAGTTGGCAGCAAGCGCGGTCCTATTCTTAGTTGGCACGCATAGTAAGTGTATCATCAATATCTGTTATTTTTGCTAAAATATAAAAAATAAAATAATCGTGTTTCAAATTACCTATATTTAAAAATGAAGAAACTATGTGATACTGTAATAGTTACCGAGGAGATTAGAAAAAATATTTAAAATTGGGCTGTAAATGGTGCGTCTACACCTCCTACATACGTTTCAGTAGCCCCATTTCCTATTATATGTTTTAAGATTTCAGTATATAATATTATTATGTCAACCAACATTTATGTACCTACTAGTAAAATTGTGTTTGTCGTGTATTTATTTTTATTCCGAACGGTTAGCTACCATCCAATAAAAACGTGAACGTTACATTAGATAATGATTCGACACAATTCTCTTTCTCACGATGAATCATCCCAAATTCCTAACCCTTTATATCAATTCCTATTATACGGAATACAGACGTCAAAATAGAAACACCTCCGGGCTGACGATGATTTGTTAAAGTGATAAATTGTACGAATGGTTTGTATCAATTATTCAATTAACTGTGCGACTGTTTTCTGAACGGATGGATTTGTAGCGACAGCCATCGCGTTCATTTTAAACTATAGACGCATTATTCCGATATTAATAATCATATTTGTGTTTTGTTATTATTCTTTAATAAACACGTTTGGCACGATTTTTTCTTTTGCCTATATTCAATATTTGAACATGGTATTAGAGATATTTAAGTAGCATAAATAATTGACATACCAAATTATCCCCTAACTACAGAATACGTCATAATAGTAGCTAAACGCTAGAGAACGGACACTCTCCGCCTCCCGCCAAAATTAAACACTTACCTCACCCCGCACGATCAGTCTAAAAATGGTCCATATTTTTCTACAGGGACGATACGCAACGAAGATTGACAACATTAATCAAATTGACTTAAAGTAATTATATTATTTTGGATTTGTGATTTGTGATTTTTCGTAGAAAATGGTTAGGTATTGTGCTGTTTACGGATGTATTTCATCAGAAAAACGCGATTTTTTTTACGCTAGTCAAAAATGTGCCAACCATAAAGCGTTAACACACACATTTGCAGTCTCTACAGTGTGACTGTCAAAACGATAATTTTGTATGGAGTGTCCGGGGTGTGCCCTAACATCAATATGTTATTTAATATTTATCAATATATCAATATATATAATTATATCATTGAAAAAAAAACATATTGAACGAACATTAGAGAAATTATGAATTCATACTCTATTACCTATAGGTTGCAAAGAAAACGACCAATTACGCGCAATCTATTTTTCTAATTACTTAATAAAACACAAACCAACCACTTACTCGATCCAATCAAGCGTATCACTATTTACATAAGGTAATTGAATAAACGCATAATTCCATATAAATTTTGCATAGGGAGCAAAAATTTTCCCGTCGATTTGACGCAGATATCGCTCTAATCATCGACACACTACAGCTGACTGATTAAGCAATTTCACGCTTCAATAAACGCGCAGCCGTACCCACATTTCATTACAATATTACAGAACAATATGTAATTTAGCGTACTTCCTCGATAGTGATAGGTGAATATATTTAAACTTTGTTAGGCGGTGCTTTGATGTTCCTTTTTTTTGTAACACAATGTTTCAACTATGTTTATAAATTATTTGGTCAATGTATCATAATATCTTGGTAAAAAGTTGAACTTGAAGTCATGTAATTTCTAAATAAATAGGGTTAAAAAAAAAGGGTTCAGTAAATGGTTTTACGTTATATCCATTGCATTAAACTAAAGTCTATGAAGAAAAGATTTTTAGGCAAGTTACCAAATATAATACAGTCAAAAATATTTACACACTTTTTTATGCAAAGGCTATCGATCCTGTCATTATACTAGAATAGCATAAAATATTTCCGATAAATACCAAAATATCGTATTAATATCCGGGTTATATAAACCCGAAGGAACTCAATATTGAGCCGGGATAGTAGCCCCGGGCGGGAAGAAAATCAAACTGCCGTGAATTCCAAAAGAAAATTAATTAAAAACTTAATTTCATGATATTGGATCAGCGAGATTATCCACTTTGTTTGGGAAATATTTCATTAGTATATTTTTCTTTTTATAAACTCTAAATGTTGTTTGGATTAACTGAAAACTTTTATTTAGAAAGCTCTATTAACTCTCAATTTAAGATCGTATTTGGAGATTAAATTGCTAATTTCTTCGTGATTTTATTTTCATACTTTTCACATTAAGTAGGTAGTTAGGTACGTCTTCTCCGCTGAATGCTTCCCATTACTATTGAATCCATACTCAGTTCTGGAATATAACAAAGGTTAACAATAACTATAAATATTTATCAGCGAACAAAGTAAGCGAACGGGGTACCGATACCAAAATAATTGTTGCAAGGATCGCGGAAGTTGAGGTAGCGTATCCCATTAAACTTTCTGTTCAGTAATGCACTTTGCCGGCGTATAATTTGCATGTGCATTGTCAAACCGTATCGGGTCTTCGGAATGAGACTGGCCAATGCAACGCGATAAACTTTTGCAATTCACTATTCTGCGTATGGCTGTATGGTACTGGATGCCGCACGTTCTCTCCCAAGCGTGACGTATAGTTGGTGCTTTGCGCAAACTTTTTCTTGCGGTGCTGTGAGCCTGAAAGATAAAGTAACAACGTGATTACATGACATAGATTTACTAACGAGTTTAATTTTGTATTTATGATGTTTAATTTTTTTTTTTCAGAAAACCACTTGATGACCACCTTCCATATGGGTTTACGAAGCTAAAGGCTCTGCAAACGTGTCGGTTTAACAATAATGGATCAAGAAAGGAAGAAATCTACGAGAAAAAAGAAATAATGAAAAATAAGGATAACAATTTAGTTGGACTTTACTTAATAAAAAATCTATATAAATATGCCATTTCAAGAGCGACATCTAGTCTACTATAAGACATTGGTTTTGCATATTCCACCGTGAGCATTAGGTATGCAGAAAAATGTGTTCCAGTCAATCGTTCGAGTAATTTCGTATGTCGTTACCAATGTCCGCTTCGGTTTGAAGTTTTTGAATAGAATTTCTGTGGCTGATATTATTATGCGACGGAAATTGGATTTTTTCGAATTTCCTTGTACTTACTAGAGCACATCTAACAAAGAGATATTGTTTGATCGTTACATTACGTTATATTATGTTCATCTCAGGTTATACAAAATGTGATACACATTACGTATTATAAAAATGAATAAGCATACAACATAGTCAACATTGTCGATATTGACGTCCGCAAAAATAGATGTATTTAGATAAATAGTCCATAGAATGCATCATTTAAAAATGATTTAAAAATAGGTATGATATATGTAAATTATTAAGAAAATCTCATTGACCAATTAGCCAACAATTTTGTTCACTAGTCTCACACATTTCACATAAAAAAGCATACATTATAGTTAAAGCACATAGTATGTACAAGTAACATGGACTACATAACAAATACCCTGACAAATACCCTGTAGTCTGTCCATAATTTTTTCCCTCGTTAGTCGTTATTGGTTTTACGTTTCTCCCGAAATGCAGCAACAATAAGCGACTAAATTAGAAATTCCTACAAAAGACACATGTTTTTGAAAATACAAGGACCTGCCGATAATTAAAATAACTACAACGGCACTGCAGGCGACGTATCGATTGACGTTTAATTTTAGTTCAAATAAAAGAATAATGTTGCACGCTTTAGACAATGGCGCAGAAATGGTTTAGAAACAACGAATTATTTATTCAATTTTAAGTCCGCGCTTTTTATTAAATAGCTTAAGGAATGATTTGCGTGTGTGATAACTTTTCAATATATAAGTAAATAGGTATAAAGGATAATTGGAGGCAATTTTATTCCTCTATTTTCTAAGGATAGTTTTTATTCATTATCTATATAGTATTTACATACCACTATAAAGTTCTATTTCTCCGAAATTATTTCATTAGAATAAAATATGTCAAAATATTTCTTATTTATTGAGTGTAGTTTCTTGAATCTAAATACTAATCATTAATTTTATTTAGCCATTGTTCGAGCTGTGAATAATAAATATAGCCAAAAATAATTCAGCTTCATTGAAACGTCTCACGAAAAGTACAAGTTCGCTTCAATTAAAATGCAATACAAAAGTATAAAAAACTTTGTGAAGGGGACGCGGAAAATGTTTTTCCAATCGTATACTTCGCCGTCGCCGTCGATGCTCTACCGAATGCCAAATGAACTAAGTGAAGTCCATACTAACTCTGTTAATAGCGTGCAGACTAATATTCTAGATATCTTAATGGTAATGTACCGTATATATTGCATTTCTTGAACTTTTAGATGATATCGAATTCTTATTATTATGTTTAAAGGTATGATTACATTTTTACGCTGCGCAAACGAGGCGAATACTACCATGCCATAAGGACCTGCCGCATAGTGGACCTGCTCACATAGAGCTGTTTGTTTTACAATAAAAATATAATTGACTGCTGGCTCTTTAAATCATATTTTTTACACGTCATAAAGATTATTAAATCATAAATTAATTAAATTATGTTTTAAGGAGACTTAATTCAATATGTACGCAAACGTTCGCATATAAGAGTACTTAATATCTAGATAAATCAAAATAATAGTATAAAAATAATGAACATCGCAACAAAAAATAATTGAAAACTTGCACGTTATAAAACTTTAAAGTAAATTGTCCAGGAATGTTCAGAGAACGAAGAAAACGAAGTATTTAGACTCGATCGCAGCACAATTTGTTATGGAATTTATGGGTAAGTATTTGAACTTCGAGTATTATGCTGAAACAATCTGAAGAAAGAATATTCTTTAGCATTATAATGAAGTCGTAAAAAGAAATGTGCTGCATTTGCACAATTAGAATATGTCACGTTTTCTTTTATGGGAAATTATTGTTTCAAATAACTTTTCGATAACGTATGCGCTGTACAAATTAAAGTTAGATAAAATACATCAATTTATTTATGAACATAATATTACGTAGTCCCACTTCTGATGTTCAAGTTTCAAATGATTTTCATTTATTATAGTATTAATTTTTTTTTGTTACCAAGTTAATACTATTATTAAAGTAATTATAAACATAACGCGTAGGATAATGAGAATATAAACAAATAAAATTGTTAATCTAAATAATAACTCTTTATCTATATTCACAAAACACGTATTCATTAAATTAAATTATGCTCCAACACGACCTTTTCAATATAAGGTTAAACCGTAAAATTATTTACCGGTGACTTTGTCCATAGAAATATTCTTGGTGCTATGCATATACCAGGATCACAAAGGCGAGGGGAGGTATTGTGAGTCGGCTACAAATTTAAATAAGTATTTACAGTAAACAGCGTAGAATGCATTAACGTTGGCTTAAATTTTAAAAACATCTCATAGAGTGTAATGTATGGGCTCTTAAGCGCGTCTTGATATCATTAGGGCAGGTCTAGAGAGCTCTCGGGCCAGATTAAGACTTCGCTGTCTCTAGTTCTTAGACTACGACAATACCCACACTACGTACTGTGAAATTAGAATATAGTAATATTGTTCTAGAGGGAGCTATCGGACGTGCACTGCGAGGCAACATTAACAAAGAAAAATATAATGTTAATTAAGCTATTTAAAATAATTGCTGCAACGATAGGGTAATATTGCAAGCGAACTTTGCTATTTTATTAGCAACAATAGTATTCGAGTTTTCATGCTTTTATTGTGTAACAGTTTAAGCTTAATTATGAAGTTTATTGTGTTTTATTATAGGGTTGGAATATAGATATAAGATGCCTCCAATGAAACCCAAACTTCTTTGTCTTTACATAGAGAAGTAAACATTATTTAATGTTTAATTTATTATTTCATAAAAATCCGCACCCGAGATCAAAGTAAAGGGTATACTGTAGCAATTACGTATTTCAGTTGATAAATTTTTATCTAAATGTAGTTGAGTCACGATGACTAATGAACAGTAATGCGTAACGCAGTACTTTAGGTGACTAAATTATACCTGTTTGCGTCACTTTAAACAGTAATTGTGTACTTTTCTTTGATATTTTAAGGATAAAACTACAACAAACGGGTGAGTGTACTTGAAGAATAATTATTTATAAATACATAAAAGTAGGTAACTAGGTAATAATAAAATTTAGGATTTTAGTAAAATATTATTCCGAGTTTTGGATATGTTAAATATGACTTTTGAATTTTTCGGATGATCGTATTTCTATTGGGTAGGTAGTATTCACGTAATAATCACGATTTCTTCGTGTTCTACAATTCTAGTTCAATAACAAGTAGAGAACGTGCAGATATTTTTGTAATATTCGTTCCTACTAGTTTTACATTACCAGAATTAATACATATAAATCTTATTAGATATTCGTTTGCAAATTAAGTACACATATTATTATATTATTATTGAGGAGAATCCTCTCGGTTCAGTTATTACACAACCTAATCGTCTAAATACAGTAAACCGGGAATAGGAAATAGAAATACTGTTATAACCAGTAAATTATTAAGGTAATTCTAAACGTAAATCCTTAGTATTCAAGACGCACAATCTCTTAGCACTAATCTCACCAAACGCCTCCACTGTTTGTCTTGCCTAGAAATGTCGAGCTTCATCCGAAATAATCCTCTCGCTAGGTCTGAGCAACTAAAACACATTAAAGTACTGAAGTAAGACAAGTGCTTTATGCACGAGCATTCGAATTTAGGTGCCTTCTTTTAGCAACGCCGATCCAACAGCTGATATAGGTTACTATTTCCAATGGCTTCCAAAAGGATTTTAGAAAACTTCTATTTTGGAGAGTTGGTGTATTTTTTTCACGTAAACAAATATATGATAACAAGACCTATGCTCTGAATAAGACTAACGTAAGTCCCATGCGACAAAAGTGGGCGAAGGACTTTCTCGCTGAATTTCATTTTTTATAGATGAAATTACTTAATTAGCGAGAAATTTAACGATGCAATAATCTTGAACATATAAGTTTACCATAAAAAATGTACTAAATTTATAATCAAAACACAGATTATTAATTCCACAAAAAGCAATCACATCAAATTAACTTCCACAAATACACAGAAAATTCTCACACAATTTCTGCAACAAATCCGCAGTGGTAATATTTGAACAGCTTGCCTTGTATCCTGACTATGGTCTATTTGCTTAAGTTTCTAAGGAATCGAGACTAAGCATGATTAAGATTTTATTGTGCCACGGTGCCGTAGGCGCAAGGCTTAGCAACAATGGCTGCCAGGCATCGCCCACTGAGCACAAAGAGTATGCGCTAATTTATAAATAAATTGAACAGAATAACGAATTTTACGGAGTGGATGTGTACTTTGCTTTGAACTTTTCAAGTTTTAATAAAGTTTCCTGTGAAAGGCACATGCTTAGCACGAGTATTATGTATGGGCAATGGGCATGTAAAATCATTTCCAAAATGTCCTCCTGCAGGACATGTTTAGCTCTTAAAGATAGGTTTCCATATCTTTAAATGTACCTATGCATCCTCTAAATATGCAGTTGAAGGAAATTTACTATTATAATGAATGATTAGACTGTGATGCAGCTTCGTGGAAAAATAGCTCCTTTTAGAAGAACCCTATAAAACTTTGGCCTGTATTCTTTAAGCAAGGCTTAAACCGAAGGCTTACGGTATATAACCATTAATTTCAAACAAATTCTGTATAAAAATTACTTGCTCAGTTATTTGTACAACAATATCCACGTAAATACGTATAATCCTATATAAAAGATATTGCAAATACCAACGCTATAAACTAAATTAAGACTGTATTGTTGCGTGCAAATCCCAGTATGAGTAACATCGGAAGCCCGCTAAGTAATCCACTTTATATTTAAAAGGGATGAATATTATTACAATATCAAACGAGAGACATGCAATCCACGGTTCAATCCCGCGCAGCTTAGCTGGATATCGAATTGCAAATGGCGCCGGAAAATGTAGTATTTAACGCCTCACCAACTGCGAACGACTTCTATAGCGGGGTGGTCTTGTAGGGACGAATTGTCTTCAATAATATATCGAATGCTAAATTCGTACAGGGTGAATTTTTTGCAAAACTTTTGGATAATCGATAACGCGGTTTGGTTTTTACATATTAAAATGTACCAATGAGCGCATTTGTAAGTAATAAATAAATACAATTGTAAGTAATAAATAAATACAACCGGCCTCTTCATTTTTTATCTTCTGACTTGCAAAACGCTGAAAGATATTGTACCTGTTTTGCATAAGTTTATTGTATTGTTATAATTTAAAAATTGTAGATTGAGATTATAGAATAGATTGTAGAATAAAATACAATTACCATTTTATACCACTTGCACCATTAAAAGTTGAGTAAAAACAATTTTTATCCCGAATCTTTGCTACTCTATCAATATCTAAATAAATTCAACGTACATAGACCGCACCTTAACAATGCTTGCAATCAAGCTAGCCCACGCGTCACAGTGCGGTTGCGACACAGGCCAGCGACGCTCGATTGGGGTGGTTTAGAATATCAACAATACTTAAAGGCCCGTTCTTTTACGCTGAAATACATTTATCTAAGTGTGGAGATAACTTATCGGTGTCGTACACGTGTTAAGGAGTTAGATTTCGGCTTTCCTGAGTGCATTTGCATGCATTTAATTATATTTTTTATGAATAAAAGAAAGATATTTTTTTTGAAACAGTAGATTAATTATTTTATTTTCTTTAATAACAAACCGAACTTTTACACTATGTTTAGAAATGTAAAGATTTTTCATCATTACTTGAAACGATTCATTCGAAGTGGTAATTTAGTTAGTTCCAGTTCACTGTAGTCTACTCCAGTTCGCTGTTGCTACTCCTCTCTTGACCCTCCTCCTTGCGAATAACATAATTCTGATAACTTAACCCGTCTATCACATCATTTGCCTTCCAATTTAAATATCTAATCAATTCCATACCAGCAGATATATTACTAGTTCAAACAGTTCCATCATAATTGAATTAGTTCGAGAAGTCAACACGGATATCGAGTGGAAGTTCCAAGTCCCGGATATCGCATCCAGCAAGGAGCATTCAGGTTGTTTGCGAAGAAACCGGACCAGAAGGCAATTGCAGCCGAGTAATTGTTCACAACTTCAACTATTACGGAAACTGTAGTCGTTCCTAGGAACCACGGTTACGCATTAAAATAATATCCATCCTAGATGAGAATTGGCCGCAGTGTGCTGGAGTCAAAGTTTGAGCTATTAAAATTTATATTGCTTTCTGTTTTTCTTCGCGAGCGTGTTTTTCTAACTCCTTGTTATAATAGAATGAGCTAAGGCCAACTGTTTATTGTTTTCTTGTAAAATGTTTTCCTACTCTACAATTTCAGGATATACATCAATAATAGAATATTGCTTGGATACAGCGTCATAGTCAATATTGTCAGATACTTTTACTTTAAATTCAACTTCTGGGTTAGTTAAATTCTAATCTGTTTATTTCGAAATATATTCAAATTCAAATGTAGTCAGGGTTGTACAAGATTTTTCAATCAATCAATGACAATGTAGATGTTTGATGACTTTATCTTTCGATTTTGCATTCCTGTTCTTATTTGCTTTGTAGATCCCTATTTATCATCATTCACCCTTTGAAGATCTCGGAAATAAACGGTAGTGGCCCTTAGTCATTACTTAACGCCACGGGCACAAATCCCCTCACTGACGTGCCTGTGCTCAGAATAATGCTCGATTTTGGGGAGATATGAAAGTCTGGCCTAGAGGCAGTCTTAATCTCTGCCCTGGCCACTTCATATTCAAATCTTTGTTTACAAGTTCCATTATGTAGCAGGGAAAAAGCACACGCACTATGAGCTCCATACGCTTTTCAAAAAGTTATTATACAGTTTTTGAAGGACCATTGAATGGTTGAAATACGTTGCAATGTGTTTTGTATGCTCATATTTTGGCATTATTTCTTTTATAAAACATCTTCAAAGAAGTGTTATTCATAGAGTTTGTTAGTGAAAATGAATTTGATTACAAAAAGTGAATTACAAATTCTTTACCTGCTTCAATAAGGAAGGGCTTATACATATAGATAATTATTAATTATATAGATATAGCATTTATACATTGTCCCTACCGTTTAAGCTTTTGATTATTTGGGTTTATAAGCAGCGGAAATTGATATTTACAGAGCATAAGCTTCTGAACTAGTTAAAACTATCTTGGGATCTGATTCATAATTATATTGCTTACATAAAATCAATATTATCATGTTGATGTAAGTAGACTACTCGGTTTACCAAACAGTTTTCTGAGCAAATTTTTTTTGAAAATGGCTATATAAAATTTTTAAACATAACTTCCTTCTTCTAATATGCGTCAAAGTCAACAACGGATTCTATAAAAGCAGCTACATCTTACGTACAAGAATTGAACTCGCAATACTAGTTATTTGCAATCGTTTGTACAGCTAGCTCGAGGCTGCCGGCACGTGCGTATCACGTGACTTCTCGGATTATACCGCCGTCCCTTGGATAATTAACTGAACTGAACAAAACGTATTGACCGCGGGGTAAATATGTATAAAGATAAGCAATGCTTAATTTGAAAAGTAAACGGCGCTCGCTGGTTGATTGGTTTTGGAATTCGTGTGGGTTTTTAGTGTGGAGTATTTATTTGTTTAATGAATTGTTAGTGTCCGGTGAAAATGTTAAGTATGAGCTAATAGTGTACTTTATTATTGAGAATTTTTACAGTTTACTTTACGAAGTGAATTATTAATTGGCATACACTAAGAATGCTTTCATATTATTTAACCTTTGACGATTATGGTTATTAATTTCGTGCTAGTAAATCGTTTGTTTTCGTTTTAATATTACTAGCATTATATTACTGTCTGTGATATTACTTAATTTCAATTAACAAAAATACATCGAGCAAGCTTAGGTATGCTACATTCTACAATATTAACGTAACGGTCTGTTTCTATAACAACACTGTTTGCGTGAATAATAAACAAATAATTTGTCCTTTTTGAATTAGGCAGTGTTAATACTAGAGCGAACAGAGTCGTGAACTTCAAAGATTAATTCCTATTATCGTGTTGGATTACAAAATCTGCTAGATTACTTCGTCAAAGTCGAGTGTAAGGTAAATCCTCTGATTGACAAAATGTCTTTTACTTTACGAAGTGAATAAATATTCGGCGTCTTTTCGCCTTTCAAGTGTCTCGTTTGTAGGAAAATTTTCTTAAAATGTTTACGAAAACTGACAAATGCCGCCCAGGGATCGGAGTTTTCTGTCATAAGGACGCAGGTAGACATATTTCAGGCCTCCATACCGTTGGGATTTATAAGATTGGCATTGAATTTTGTATGAGTTTAGTCCTCGTGACATAATATTCACGAAGATAGCGAAATATAGATGGAAAAAATACACATATTTTTATGGTGTATAAAAATATAGGTATTCAAAATTTGATAGACAGAACAGTCTTTTTATGTTGTGTCATTTATCAATGAATTTAATTTATAGCGCCAATGCTTTCAATGATTTTATTGAATGTTTTTTTTTCCGTTGAGATTTAATTAGGTAGATAAATAATAAAATGAAATTATTCACATTAGTGAACTGACATTGTTAGATATACTAATTTATTCAAAATATTTAAACAAAACTTTATATTGTTAAATGCACATAAAGATTAACAAATAATTTATTACATAATATAAACCAGCTCTATATTTTACGTAGAAAAATTGAATATTAATATCGTACACTTCTATAGCCGAATATAAATAATATTTGTTCGAAAACAACTGTAATGTAACTTTAATCAAATATTAACACAATAAAACGAATACATCAAAAGTTATTTCCTAAAACTAACATAACACTGAAACATTTACAGCTTATCAAACTTTTAATACAAAATAACAATAAAACGAAACGTGAATATCTGTTTAATAACACTATAAATAGTAACTTTCTGTTGACTGTTAGACATAAACAAAGATATGTTAAACGTTCTGTTGACGAAGATTGCAAATGAATTTGATTTTTTTCAGTGTACCCCATAGAATAATAGGCTTTAAAATCAGTGTACTAAGAAGTAGATTTGTGCAAGAGTTCCGTTAATAAAGTTTTTCATATCGCTCAGTTGGAAAACATTGGCAGAGCGCTTCACCCGTCATGAAGGGGGAAACTTTACAAATCTTCGGATTTCTTACGCTTTTAGGGAAACATAATATATTTATCTGCCCCTCGACACATGAAGAATAGCTCAGGTTCGTCACATGAGAGATTTGTTATGGGTTAATGCGTGCGATTGTATAATTTTGTTAAGCGAGTTTCAAGTTAGAAAGTTGTATGTTGTTTTTTCTATTTCTATCTATTCCTTTTATATGAAATGCCTTTGATATTTCTCTCCCTTCTAGACAGAGGATTGACTTTCTCTGTGTTGATTTATTAAATTGTGTGTAATATTAGAAACGACTTGATCTATAAAACTGCTTTTGCTTGCAACTGCCTTCATCAATGATGCATTATTTTTAATAATGGTTTATTATAAACAAAAAAAGTTATTTTGTCTTGATGGGATAACAACATTATCAAAAGTAAAATACCACACTTACGAGTATCAAAAGGGATTATCTAAAACTGTATAAACAACAGAAATTAACCCACACAATTCGATCATAATTTAGATGCCAGTCAGTCCACAATTCATATTAACGACCTACCCCGCTGTTTGAACGGAAAAACTGTGACGTATGGGATTCGGTAATTTTTCACGTCGTCACGATAACACCACGGTCAGGTGCTACAATGATTTGTGGGCTGTTCCTTGTTGACAATCGGTGACAAAATATCAGCTAATTTGCTTCCGACTGCAGTACTTTTTGAGCTTTCTTTTATAACGGTTTCGTAAATTGACTCATTAAATTATGACTTATGGAATATTTGTTTAAGACTAACGAAAATAATTAAGTTACAGTTTTGTTTTGTTTTTCATATGTTTATAAACTAATAAAAGAAGAAGGTAATTAACAAAGCCGAGTAAAGAACTCAAATCTCATTTTTATTGAATTCTTAAATAAGTAATAAGTCAAATTTTGAAGAATATCGTCAATTGTCACATTAATTAAAAGTAAACGAACAAGTGACATGTCAACTCAAATGTCTCCTTAATTAGACAACATATTGCACATAAGCATCACAAAACAACATTGTACATCAAATACTCTAAGGAAAAATAGAGTGCATTTTAATAAGAGCTCTTCATAACTCTCATGTTGATTCTACGATACGTAACGTTTAAAAATACTTAAACAAACTTCGCTAAGTTTTCCTTATAAAGAACGCTCGTCTGTTTATTTTTCTACTCTTTGTATGTCTTCGTAACAGCGGACGTCTATCACTGCACGACTTTCCGTACAATAGTCGAACAAATTTCAATATTTGTGAAACAATTGCGCGGCATGCGAAAGTATTTGTATTGTTTAATGGTGCTTTTACTGTTTGTTATTATTAAGTGCGCTTTTTATAAAGCTTTCTCAATCTTTTTAGAAGGACTTTGTTGTGAAATAAGCAATACTAAATTACTACATAAATATTTTATCATTAAAATGACTGAAAATAGTATTTTTCACAAGCTTATTGCAATAATGGTGGATTAATTATTTGGATTGTGTCACTTACTAAAAAGCTAAAAAGTTAGAATAGAATAGAATAGAAATAATAAATAATAGAAGTTAGTGAGCTGACTGTGTCTTATCCCATAATTCTATATTTTATTTTGTCGCTGCTAAATTGGTAAGTCGTCGCATTCAAGAACAAATGAAACCTCAATTATTTATTATAATAATTATGATAAAGCACACGAAACCACATCA
>CAJQZN010007191.1:0-13552 GCA_907164685.1 Colias eurytheme | reverse complement strand
TGTCGTGGATAAACAAGACTGTCGTTTTGAGACGTCATTAAAAAAAAGAACTTCGGTCAGATTGAAATTATTCATAGAACAAAAAAGAAGTAGTACTTACTTATTTAGAGACCTAATTTTGAAATAAATTCATAACTAAATTCAAATATTAATCTTAACACAAAGAGTCTATAATAAAGTATTTTGTCTAGACTATATCAGAGCAGGAGCAAACTTTTCAAAGTACCCTCTAGACGATATTTGTTAGAACGTCGAGAGCGTATCTTGAGCAACAGAAAAAAAGGTCAGATACAAATTATTGTTGGCAAACGCGCGAAGTGTCGAAGAGCGAAAATATGTTGATTGAATAAAGAAAAACTATTAAAAGTTTTGCCTGGCGTTTCTAGTTCAGTTGAGACAAACAAAATGAGTGCATTGCGTACCGAACAAGTTTTAAATGAAACAAACATTTTGTCCTGTTTACTGCTATTGTGATTTTAATTAATTTTGTTACTAACTTTGATCAAGTTTCTTTTATTGCAATTCATTACGTTTCTGATATAAAGCCTCGTATATTCCGAATTGGTTTCATAACATTAATACGATCTTTAATAAAACTTACCTCGCCAATATCTGTATCAAAATAATCAAAGTCATACAGTAACTCTATTGTTTCATAAAAAAGATCTCTGCGTAGTGGATGATAAATACATGTGGAAGTTATCATTGCTTAAACTTTTTGGAAGTAATATTACGGACAAAGTTAGTCTCCCTTGCGCTTAAGATTCGTATAACTTTCTTAATACCTCCCAAGATTACAGCCAGTCGCCCGTATGTTCGACTAGATAATATATCGGAATAATAATAAAAACGACAATCTGCTTTTATTTGTTACGCTATAAATTGTTATGCGCTGTTATTAATTCTGCTCGATATATTCCAAATATTGGATCGTTATACGAATATCATCAATTACCGTTCAAGAAAGTCCATTATACTTGTATTATAAATGCTCATAACAATTGAGAATAATGATGTTTGTGTGATTGAAAGGGTTATCTGGTTAAAATATTGGCTTGGCGGTTTGTTTTACTCAGAAGCAATGTTTAATGGCAAAAGAGCATTTGAGGATAGTTTATCGTGGTTTATCGAACGA
Organism: Colias eurytheme; assembly: GCA_907164685.1. Classification (NCBI taxonomy): domain Eukaryota; kingdom Metazoa; phylum Arthropoda; class Insecta; order Lepidoptera; family Pieridae; genus Colias; species Colias eurytheme. The sequence continues at coordinate 12,417 of CAJQZN010007191.1, read as the reverse complement.
TCAAAATTTCTAAAAAGGAATTTGAAATATGTAACGTTGATGCTAAAATATATTTCCAATGACCGTGACTTCTGCTTCTGAACATTCTTTGAAATTCTTCAAAATGGTCATAAATTATTAGGAAAAGGGTCTTAATGCGACACCGACGTCAATTAAAATAGCGTTGACCGATTTTTTGTTTTTGTTTCCTTAAAAAGTGTTAGACGGCGTGGGCTTTTAAATCTTTTGGTGCGATAGTGGCATTCTACAGGTGCTATGTCTGTTGGTGGCCGGCTGTGTCAAACCCTTAGTTTTATATTAAACTTATTTAAGACAATTTCAACTTTATGCTAAAGAAAGAAGATTTTTATTACACTGGTTCATAACTACTGGATCTGATGTTGCTTTAAACAGTGACGTAGATTTATGTGAGAGTTTGTTTATATTTGGAAATAATCGCAAAAACGGTACGGCTTGAAAATAAGAGTATGTACAATTTGAAAAATGTTAATATTCTTAATATCTGTAATAATTATTTTGTAATGAATATCAATAAAATATCTCCTAATTATGTATAACAGAAATAAACAATATTAATTATATGTACGATGAATTGTATATTTCATTTACTCTTTAATACTCACCGTCATTAGAACCACTTAGAACCCTCATGTTTCAAGAGAACGTCTCAAATTTGCGCACCATCATTAAAAAAGTAGTATTTACAACATCAATAATTAAATCTTGCACAGCTGTATTTGACATTCGAATGGGTTTAAACAAATTTGCATACGCGGATCCCTTACAGCCTATATTCAGACAATATATTATTAATCTTTAATTTACTTTATTAGCGCTTTCCCCTATCGTAGACTCCCCCGCCCTAGGGAACACGGAGAACGAATATTTAAATTTGAATGACCCCCTTCAGGTTACCTTTTTAAAAATACGAAAATGCCTTGCTTTGATGTGTCATAAACTTATTCCAATTTTTTGTCACGAGCACCTTCGGCGTGGTACTTTGCTATGAGATAGATTAGGGAGCGTAATTAACAACTTGAAAGCTTCACTCAAAAATAAGGCAATTTTGTTTTAAGAAAACCGAGAAAAACAGTTTAAAAAAGATTTGAGGGGCCAACAATGAGTAAGTAAATTTATGAATAACTGCAGTTATGACAACAGATTTCGGGGCTATTCAGATATTATAATATTATGAATTTATTAACATTAATAATCATGCAATTTTGGAAACTCATATCCTTCTCTTACAGTTCTACAAAAATAAAAATAAATTAACGCTTCTACATCTACAATAAATGGCGACATTAAACAACTGTATGTCCCTCCTTTGAAATAAATTCAATTTTTATCACTCACAAGGAACCTACTCGAAATCCCAGATAGAAAATAAAATAAGACATCCAGATACAAAATGGCTGTTTCGAATCAGGACCAGCATTGCTTATAAATAATTTAAGGATACATCTAATATTGGCGGCAACAAAACGGTAACGTTGTTTTCAAATGCAAATATCCCGGGGGTAATGAGCTAACTGTATGCAATTTAAAAAGCTCGTACAAATGAGGTGAAGCTGCCAAAAAGATAGAAAGAGATTTCGGGATTAAGAATGAATAGTCAGACATGTACTTACTGCTAACTGCTTGCATGTAGATTGTTCTGGAATTTTAACGTTACACGCCTTTGTACGTAATTTTGTTAGTACTTTTTCGGGTTAGAATTACGAGGAAGATGAACGAGTTTTGGCTTTGGCATAGATAGTTACATATTTTGACATACGTTGCTATGATGCTTAAACAACTCATTGTATTGGATTGTAATAGTATATTCTAGATTGTTCTAGAACGTTGCATTTTAAGTTTCTTGTATTTGACTGAAGACTGGTGTTTGAGAGAATTACATACCAATCTTTTATTATATTTTAGTAACATTATAGCATGCCAAAAAACTCTTTGTTGTATGTATTAATCCAAGTCACTCAAATTAAATATTCAGGTGAAATCTGTTGTTCCCCCTCAGGGCAACTCATTTTTCCTCCTGGCCCATACAAAATGAGTTCCATAAAATTCTCCCTACCTATTGTTAATTCAATCAAGTCGAAATCTTAACATTACAAGGATAAATTGGTTCAAAGTGGATAGTTGTACTATAAAAGTTTGCAATGACAACAGGAAATCAGGCGTCTAATTCCACAGTGGGAGTTCAAAGGGCGTCTCATTAAGTGGCAACCAAAGAAACGTTTGGGCTCTAATCAGCTGGCGGCGATTAAGACGTACAAACTTGGGTCCGCTAAGACAACAGACGGTTTGGATGTTAGAAACAATTGAGGTGGTATTTTTCAAGAAATATTAAAAATTGCCAAAAAATAATTCTCTATAAAGTAGATAGTCTTTGACATAATGCTTGCACTGTTGGAATTCACCTTTTCTATTCATTTGTTGTTACAAATTGTAAAATGTGATAGTTCTTGCTTATGTTCTTTTTTATTCAACAAAAAATTGCATATTTCGATATGAACAAAGAAGAAAATTAGAAATTATTTTGTAAGTATACTCATAATATATTTTTATCAATAAGACCAAAAGCTACTAACTCACCAACAAGTAAAAACAACACTTTACTAAACTTCTGAACGTATAGCGAGTACAGTATAGTATAATCGAGAGCATGAAACTATAAAAACTGCAACTCCAGTATCATAAAATGCCGGATCCATACCTGATTACTTAATCCACGTATCCTCTTATTTACCGAAAACTTTTACGTCGTGCCTAATTTATTTTCTGGCTAAATCTTACTCGCGGCTCCGCACGCGATCTCAGTCAAACGTCGGCTTTTGATAACAGCATTATAACAAATGGGTAGCGTATTTTATCCGACCTTCCTAAATCAGCCTTTACGTGCCTATTAGATAAGCTTATGAACCTATATTTTTTGAAAAAGAACTATTATAGAGTAATTTATGGTGGCGACACGTCCTGGCTTAGCTTGTTATTGATAAAATTATATCGCAAAGCTATTTAGCTGGGTTATGAAGTAGCTAACGTTAAAGCGCTTTGCTAAGTATAAAATTTAACGTAAATTTTCTTATATTGAGCGAATGAATTCCTTATTTTATACTCAACAAGCAGTATGATGACGACAATACTATAGAGTTTATGCTCCGCCATTTAGAATAATATTATGTGTTTAAATAGTGAATTTTAATAGAAAGTACCAGATTTGTTTACAGGATTTGTTGAAAGGTTATAAGTTTCATATAATATGAGCGAAAATATTATATTTTAAAGTATTTGAATATACAAAACAATAACGATCTGTTGTTTTAAAGAAAAAGCTTTGTCTTGTGACTACTGTGTTTTTTTTATCTACAAGCGTAATGTTATTCGACATTCAGTCATAATGCTCTTACTAAACTTCTTTCATCAAGATTCGATGAAAAAATTAAAACAAGCAAAAAATTGTAATCCCATAGCATACAGCTAATTGAAGTTGTTTTGTACGAAATACCCAACAAACGCTCACTATTATCTCAAACCGAACGTTCATTGTCAAAATAAAGGAGACTATTTTTTGTGGGCCCACCAAGACTCGGTAACGTATAGTCATAAAAAAAAAACGTGTAAAAATATAAAATTATATTATGAATTTTGTAACTTCATTGTTTTACAAACGAAACCGGAATCATGAAATCGAATTAAAAAGCCTTATTTTGATATCATCCCTGCTGTAGTGTGCTGTCTACAACCAAGAACAATGGCCAACATTAAAAAAACTGGAACGAAACGTTTTTATCGACAGAATGAAAATAAAACCAAAAAGCGAAAAAAATTGCCTTCAATAAACCACTTTAGAAACTGTTTTTATTCTTATTTATATGGAAGAATAAGATTGATAGCGATTTTAAATCCTGTCATTTATCAAATAAAACAATTTGTTTCTACTCAGCTAAAAAAATCCGTGTAACGAAACGTTATAATTATTATCTATTGGCTGCTTTGACGGAATAATATGTCAGATTCCTCCTGTCGTAGCCCCCTGCGTCAATGTTTGCAATGAATGTAAACAATGTTTTTTTACCTATTTAAAAATGATATTGCTACAACTTAAGAGCGTTTAATATTACAATTGAACATGAATAATAAAATAGCTGTGCAAATGGATACCGATCCTAATATTATGTACCTATTTATTATAATATTAGTCATAAAATATCACGTACCTAAATACCTACATACCTACTTAACTAATAATTTCTTATTGAATCAGTTTTCCCAATCGCTAAAATCGCATCAAGGTCCATAAACTTGAGGTACACCCACTTATATCTATTTTCTATACTATTTATAACCAAATCGGGTCTCTGTGTTTGTGGTACCTTCGTTGTGTCTGATTTCCGAGCTTTAAATCGTGACAATGTATATGATGTTTTCTAATATTTATTTATTCATTTATTTAAATATATTGTACCCAATGATTCGGATGGGTCACACAAGACAAATCGTTCATTATCAGTTAGTTTTTATGTAGTAATGAGGTGAATGTTTGCACACGTATTTCTAAAGATTCCGGTTAAAACATGTAAAAGTAATGTCACCACTGTAATCTGGGGACTTCAAGGAACAAATTAACACACATTTCATTAATATACGCTAAGAAATTGGGGTGGGCCTATTCTCCAAACAAAAAAAATCGTCTCCTTTCAACTACGAAACGGTACTCAAAGTTCAGCCCGTTCAATAACAATTAATATTAGCGTTCAATTGAATATTCCAAGTGCAATAAAATTTACCGATGGAGCGAACCATTTAAATTAGGCCCGATAACTTGAACTGAAAGGATTTAACCAGGAGTGTACCAATTAGTTTGCTGTTATTTTTCCATTCCGTCCGACGCCGCGGAAATTGGGTCGATCAAAATCGATCATTCGTATTTGCGATACAGACATTGACTTCGCTGATTATTTATTTACACTGCTAAAGGGCTTTTCTAATCTATAAAATATCATTATGCAGTGAGGTTACATTATTTTCGAACGTATTTCAGAATGCTCTCGATGTGTAAAGATGGTATTGAGCCTTGTATTCGCATTCCAACGTTAATAAATTTAATACAAAATTTGGATAAAAAATTTCAAACTCAAACTTATAACGCATATACCTTTTGCTGATTGCACAACACATATTACGATTGCTGATTAAAATACCAAATTAACTTAAACAATTTTAATTAATGAAACAAATACATATAAAACAGCGTATTTACAAATGAGTTCGAACGCTCCCCCACTAGGATATACTCTAAAACGTCACTGAGTCTAATTCACATTTCTAAAGCGACCCCTACTTTATCCTTTGACGAAGGATAAACTGAAATGATTGATTAGCTCCAAGTAATTGTTCAAATGTTTGTTCCAATCATTCTGCCTGAGACAATGGCTTTGAAAAGGCTATCTCAATTTGCTTTGCGACTTGGAAACTCATGAAAATAATTGTAATTAAGCTTCGGAAATAACTGCTAGTGTTTTCCTTTAATTTACTTCTTAATTGGTTCATTATTAAGAGGTGGAACTAACACTTTTAAGAACTGGGTACTGTGCTCGTGTATAAAACGTAAAAGGTGTTGGTCAAGTTTGTTATTGTGATATAAAAGTTACTTATAATTCATGTAAAGCAATACTTGGAGGAAAACATTAAATTTTCAAACACGTAATATTTATTATAATATAACATAGAGTTAATTAATAATTATTGAGTATTTTTAATGTGTGTGTTATGTTTGAAAAATAAATTTACCACTTCACAAAATGCAACTTTATAACACGTATTCAAAAAAAACAAATCAATTATTGTGGTCTTATTCATAAACAAGTGTGACAAACCTTTTATAATTTAGCTGTAGCAAAACACTTAAATATTTTTCAAACCATAATAAAGTTGTATCGTAACAATAAAACTGTAAACAGTGTTTCATGTTCATAAATTTTCCCTTAATTATAAACGAAGTTTTTTATCACTAATATGGCGTGATAAGTGCCTTATTCACTTATCTCGGGTAATTAAATCAACCTTCATAAATTATTCATGTTTTTTTGAGTCAACGAAATGTTTGATTAAGCTCACGGATGCTTTTACTAGTGCCAAGGTTGGAATATAAAATTGGGATCAATATTGGACGGCTTCGAAGCTTTGAATTAAAATAATTGGCAGCCATTTATTAGATTTAACAATTTAACAATATTTTGAAAATGTGCTTGTATTTCAAGTATTAAATATTATGAAAAACTCAAAATAAAAACATTTTTAACCTATTGCATAGCTTCTATCGCGGGCCTTGAGCGCGGGGACCGAATCCAGAAATTTAGTAACGAAAAACCTCACGCTCCCCACTCCGACGGGCGCGGAGGTGTGGCTTGAAGGCATAGCATGCAATAGCCTACCGCGGCAGTCCCCGAGTGCCACACGTTTTTTTTTAATTCTTTATAATCATCTGAACAATACTTACTTCTAATTTTAAGTGAGTACATACTTTTAAATTACATCGTTGTCTTTATAAAATACCTTATATGTACAACTATAACTGTTTTCACAGAAACGTTTAGTATAATAATATAATATTCTACCCAATAATTTTCTACGCATTTCTTCACTATTTATTTATTTATTTATTTAGACATAGCAATAGAGTACACATAAAAATTATAACAATTAGATCTAAACAACTAACGAATATTAATGTGATGTATACACCAATTACAGGTATGCACAAGAAAACTTAATACATATAATTACGTTACTGTTATTTTAAGTGATTCACTATAATACCTACTATCTATATTTCCACATAGAATTATACATTTTGACACATAACCTATAGAGCCGTTTCTCACCAAAAAAGCGCCTTACACAAATAAAAATAACTAGGTTAAAAGGACAAAAACGGCTCCTTCAAAAGTTTTTATATGCCACGCTTGGATGAACAATAAAGTAATGAATGAGTTGACCGTCGGCGTCACTCCGGCGACAGCTATGACACCCTTATCTGAGGACACACGCTATGTACCCCATAATGAATTTATCGAGAAAGGTGTTAAAAATGTGCGTGTTTTTGTATATATAGTGCAAAGATAAGCAAAGACTACAATATGCATTTTGTTGGGGTTTAAGCTCTAAGAAGGAATCTATATTATAAAATCTTTCATCATCATTCACATCATATTTTCATTATTGTCTTTTTGAATGTGGGAGTCAGGACCGTTTTCATTACTCTTTTCAGTATGTATAAGTTCTGGCATGTGTATTTCGTACTTATGACCTTTTTGTATTGAATGTAGATTATAAAATTGTTTATCTGTGCGCACACGCGATGTTTGTGCCCTCACTACGTAAACGAATTTACCCTAAGTTGAGTTGTGTCATGTGTGTATTTCGTATAATCTTTGGAGTATCTAGATGCAAGATATTCAGTTGTTGCATGTTGTTTGCTAAGTTTAGGGCAGTGAAAATTAATTATGAGATTGAAGTGTTAAAATCCTAGGATATTTTAAATTCAATATTTTTAGTCGTTCATTGATTGTAAAAAATTAGATTTATTAAATAAAAATGTTAATTTAGAAATGAATATAATAAAAATAATCATATTATGTAACTGGTACATTTGTTGTGATTATAATTTAAAAATTAATTTTATTATTTATAAATTATTGTTCTTAGACTTTGATAGTAACTTTGCAGCAGCAGCTCCTACGGGTACGAATAATTTCAAAAGCAATAAAAATATTTTTATATGCATTTCTTCATAATATTATATATTGCATTAAGGCAGGTACTATAAACGCACACCAAGTTGAATTTCGGGGTTTACTTAATATTTATAGCTGAAACTGAGTCCTTTCTGTCGTCATTTCAAGATGAAATAGGTAATTTTCTTAAAGTGCTTCCTCCATAAATTTGCTTTATTCTCTGCTGTGAAGGTATTTCTGTTGAGTTATAAAAATGTAAAAGTAGAGATGTCGCTCCCGTAATTTAATAACAGTATGCTGAAAACATCGCAAAATATTATGCATAATAATTTTCTATGGCTCCATCATACTTTTCCTGTTTTAGCCACATTGCAATTGAACTTGTATATTTTAGGTACGGTATTTCGAGAACATTACACGTTTATAATAAACAGTATATTCATTCCTTAAAAAATTGTAATTAACATATTGTGTTTAAATGTTTAAATCACTGCCAAGAGGGAATGATCTGTAAACATTGCTTAGAAAATCGTGTTGTGACGACGTTTATTAACGTTATAGAAAAATAAAATTATATCCCATGAGAAAATATTTTATGTTATAGCCTATTTTTGATACATTTAGTTTTATTTTTTTATTTTAATGCAAATTTACATGTTGGAGAAGAATTAGAAACTTAATGAAATTTTTGAACGTACTTTGGCTCACCACATATTAAATCTTCTATCAATAGTTACTATTTATTCATACTAAGATGATTTCTAAGATATTATGAGACTTTTTTTTAGTTAAAATCGTTAAACAATGAACGTTTTATACATCCATGATCCAATTACACAAAATTAAAAAAATTACGAACAAATTAAATTAATTATATTATTATAATGAAATACCAACATTTCACGAACCGGCCAAGTACCAAACGAAAAACTAAAAAGGTGAATGACCCCTTACTGAAGTGGCCTTGTAAGTAAAGTTGGCATTAAGTCCAGGAACAATAAACTGCCGCCTGTTATCAACTTGATTTAAACGACTACTGCGACTAAAATATTAAGCTTGAGTTGGAACAGTGGGAAATATGCTTCGTAAGTTAAAAGTTTCTTTTATTTGTTTGGGAAATAGATTAAGGAGTGCTTCATTATGGAATAACAGTGTAATGCAAGTAACAGGATGAGAATATAATGACGAACGAGCAAAATTTAAGATTTAAATAATAAATTCTGACTGGAAAAAGTATTAATTTTGTAAGTGTAAATTACGGTTAATATAATGAAGAAAGAAGGAAGAATAAATAATCGAACTAAACATTTGCAATACTGATTATGTTCTTTCCGGGAATTGGAAAATTACTATTATAATTTTAAAATTAACAACACATTAAGAAAAACTTACATTTAAATAGTTACCTACATTTTAAATTTTAAACAACCATTTCCTTCAAATCGCCATAAACACGTTTTTATCACACCCTGTACATTACCATTGTCAAGTCATAATCTAGTTTATACCATTGTTTTTTAATGGTATTGCATTAACCCCATTAATCCCCATGGCTCTGACTTATCTATTCGGTTTATGGTCACCGAGCCCAGTAAATAACCTGCGAGTATAGTGCTACGAACAGTTTACGTGTGAAATGGAAAGGACTAACATGTTTTGCTGTAAGGTTTCCTGTTTTTTATGGTATATAGGGTGCTTGATTATGTAACGTAGATTTGTTATAAGATATCAATGTATTATAAGTTAATATATCTAAGTAAATAATAATAAAATCTTCATCACCAGCTCTTGAAGAACGGGTATTAATTAATGTAATTTGTCGGCTTGTTACAAAAAAATAATAGTAATTGTAGGACATGGCTATAACGTCATGATATTTAAGGCGTGATATTTTGTATGAAATCTTTATTAAATACTTTTAACCATCGTTAGGTTGCAACCTGGTATTTTCGATTTAAATCTAATGCACCAGAGAGATCACAGCATCATCAATACCAAACGTATTCCTATAATCGTTATAAACACAGTTTAATTACAAAACATAATTAGCTAACAGCCAAATAAACCAATTCGAGTGAAATCATCGGAGAGCAATTGTGTCGCAACATACTTTTAATTAAATATATTGTAAACAATAGTTATAACCAAGTCTGCGCTTACAAATTAGATGAACGTAAAATGAATATTACGGATTTTATCTCCTATATGGGAAAGTAGACGCTATTTGGCTATCGCATTTTATGATTCTATTCCTTGATTGGACGTCGCTGTCTGTCCGTGCTTTATGACTGTATTAGATAATGCTTTATTGACTGTCACTTTGATATAACCGTATATAGGTTTATGGTTTAATAAAGATAAACAAATATAAAGGCAATCCTAAAGAGAATAGTGGGAACTTTGATTGTTAAATCGATAAAGTCAGGTGTTAATCATCACACATCACTAAAGTGTCAAGACTCTACATTAGAAAATTGTAGCATGAAATACCTTTTTGTCTACAATTATAGTAGAGAGTAGTTAGAATTAGTTAGAATCCTAATAAAATTCGCCACAGATATTGATGTTATGACAAAAAAATTAATATTATAATAACGAATTTCCCAATTATTGCAATTAGATGATGCATGATTTAATTCATACGTGCTGATGGATTAATAAATTTATTTGATTAACTATGTCCACATTTTTCTTTATTATTTTATAGATGCATCATATTATTATCCTACAAATGTATATATGCTGAAGTAACACAATGCAAGAGCATTTGCTTGTGCATAATCTAAGTGGTGTTTATCCTACCTAAGCCTTTTGAATTTGAGCGACCAAAGGCAGATATTATGAACAAACTGAACGAATGAACAAGCTTATGAACTAATCTACACATTATTAAAGAATTTTATTATAATTTATCGTAGGATGTTTTTAAAATTAATGTCTATTACTTGTATCTTCTGTTTTGATGCACGCTTTTCAAAATATGTATTTACTTTTTGTTACAGATTACTAAATAATTACTGTTATATCAAGGAAAATAATAACATAAATATTACATTTAAATGCTGTTACTATGACAAATATATTTATTTTCACATATTATTATAGAAATCAAATAAATACGTCTAACGAACCGATATTTAGTTGTAAATGTGTTGCTAAGCTATACAATATTATTACACGATCAAAATGTACGGTCTGAGAAAAAAGGACAAAAAAGAAAAATAATTATTATCTAAATTATGGGTATATAATTTAATGTATTGATAAACTGCTTTCAAAACCGATGGTAAATGGTACATACTGTATATTATAGTATTATAGTAGGATGGTATTTTATGTCGAGTAAAAAGTGGTTCTTGAAGTCTAATTGAACAAATAAATGAGTTTGTCTTAGTCTTAGCTTAAAGTTAATGGAAATTCCTACTTCTTTTTAACCGACTTCAAAAAAAAGGAGGAGGTTATCAATTCGGCCGGTATGTTTTTTTTTTATGTATGTACACCGATTACTCCGTGGTTTCTGAACCGATTTACGTGATTCATTTTTTGTTCGATGCGGGATGGTGTCGAATTGGTCCCATAAAAATTTTATTCGGATAGGCCCAGTAGTTTTTATTTTATGAGCATTTTTGTCTGTATTTGTAAATGTTGCAAGTGCAAGTTTGAAGTCGGTTGTTTTTAACGCAGTTATTGACTTTTGTATTACCTATATACCTACAGCAGATCTTCACGTGCAGACATAAGCTCGTATAGCTGAGTTGGACGTAAACGCATTTATATAAAGTTATATATACCCACGTCGTCTCGTTACTGACCTGCACTTGACATGTCTACCTAATAGGTAACGTCGCAGTTGATAGCATGAACACATTTAATCAGAATCTCTACTATTCAGATATTCTAGCAGCATATTCTTCTATACAAATGGTCTACCAGCATCTGTGGTGATATAATTTGCTTTTTTGACTTTTTTGCGAACTGTACACACGTTCCACTTATCTTTAACTGAAATAATAAGAAAATCTTAATCGTTGAGATATTATCATTATAATATTATGATAGTTCCATATACTTACGATTTGAAGGATTTTTTTATAATTACATTAGACATTTATTTTGTCAAGACCGGATATAAGAATTCGTAATATTCCGTGGTTAATATCTAATAAATAAAAAATAAAGTAAATAATCATTAATGACATACTTAAAACAACGAACACATTTATAAACGACCTTTAAGAAATCAAACACTACAGAATAAAACATTACCCTTATTACACATTAAAACCATGATTAAAATAAACATTTTGGCAACTCAGTACAAAGCTATCGACGTAAATTGGAAGCTACAATATCACGAAACTGGTAAACAATGAAATCCATTTAACGGTTACAATACACATATTTAAAACGTAATTGGAAGACTCGACCTTTTTGTTTCAGATTCCAAATTGGATATACATATAATATGAAAGATCATCTCCTGTTAATAACAGGATTCTGGTTACAAAATGTAAATGAGAATATGGAATTAATTTAGTATGTGAAGACTTTTGCTGACTGTTAATTTTATTATTCATATTAAAATTTCCCCACATAGGAGGCCCGTGTCCCAACACTGGGAATCTCATCTCAATCTCAATACTATTATAAAGGCGAAAGTTTGTAAGGATGTATGGAT
>CAJQZN010007190.1:0-11582 GCA_907164685.1 Colias eurytheme | reverse complement strand
AAAAAAAAATTATGAGGCGTGCACTTTTGGATTTTCCAAATTATTTTAAAATATTAACACAATTTATAAACAAACAACCAAGTAAATAACGAAAATGAGATCGCACGCACACAACAAAGGCACTCCTAACCCAGCATTAAGATGCTATATCATTTTATGATCTTCAATAGAAAGCAGTCAGTATGCAAATTGTACGGCATAATTACCATGAAACTGTTTTGAAGGGACCCACTGATTAAGAACACAGAGTTTAGAAATTACACTTTCAAATTCTGCCCCAATCGATGCTGCGGGCCTTTATCTAGTTTAATTCGGAGAAGGATTAAAATATTTAAAGTTCTCTCTTGTATTACCCATTCAAGCTTGGTAAAGTGAGCTGAATATGAAATCTGAAAGCTAAGTGTAATAAAACGAATCGTAGACCGTATACTATTATTATTTATTGGCGTATGGAACAAAAATGTATTTATTAACTTTTACTTATCAGTGTAAATAGTTTCTAAGTTACCAACTTAAGCGCGTCACACACGGTGAGGATACTATAATATTTTATCTTAAGATAGATACTGTAATATTTTATATTACAGAGTACCTTAAGGTATCCGGTATCAGCGTTCTGACCATCATTTTTCTCTTTGTCATCCATCCTGTTACAAATGACCCGAAATTTTGTGGGTCATTTGTAACAGGATGGCGGTTCTACAGGGGTCTTAGTACGCAATGACAAAGAGAAAAATGATGGTCAGAACGCTGATACCGGATACCTTAAGATACTTTGTAATATAAAATATTACAGTATCTTAAGATAAAATATTATAGTATCTTCACCGTGTGTGACGCGCTTTATCCTAATGAAAAATATGAGCCAATAGTTGGCCAAATATGCATCTATCGAATTTTTACCAAGGAGAAAAATTTACACTAAAGGTATTAAATAAATTAAAACTAATCATTTCACTCTCAACAAACTGTCGAACATAAAGGAATTGGATTTAAAGGTTTTCGTCTATTTATTTAAAATTTCTGCCTTCAGGTTTTCATCGTGTGAAGAAGACTTGGGTGCCGTCAAAACTTTTTTCACCAACTTTCTACAAAATATCATCTTAACTATACAACATAACAGCTAAGTCTGAGTCACACAGCAGTCCGGGCGAATCATTGCATCGCAACCTAATCAGAGCCGGGTCCGAGCTGGAATAACTTTACGAACTTATAAAATCCTTTGTCAAGAACTCGCTCCCAAGAACGTTACAATTGAAAGCGCCCAAGTCCAAACATCGTTTGGAGGCAATAAATTGTCCGACATCGATTGCTGGCTCCCTAACAATTTATGCTCGAACTCCGGTCCTGAACACGGGATGTATTGTATCCGATCTTTGTATAGACATGTTCATTTGGCGATAGATTTATTTGTAGATGTAGCGGAAGACGCTTGTTTAGATTGTCTTTAAGGCGCGCTGTGAAAGGGCGTTTATTGTTTATTAGCGGTTGTTCAGTGGATGGTACCTAAATAGGTACGAATATGCAAAAGTTACATGTAAGAAAGCATGATGTCTTTTGCCATTTTGGTAATGTCTATCGGTGGGATTTGACATGAGAATTAATTGAGATTAGTGGAATATCATTAACTTGTGGAGCAGGTCGTATGTATCTTCCTGACATTATTTGCTAATTATTAACCGCCAACCGCAAATATACTGTTTGTCATCTCCAAGTAAATAATGCCGAATATAGATAGTTATGTATTTCTCTGTACCATGTTAATGTATATAATATTAAGGTTTATTAAAGTGAAACTTTTATTACATCGTCTCAAACTTTTTGGTCTGTGTAGCGCATGTCGCGTGACGGTCGGCTGCCGAGTAGGTATAAAGCAGTGTTCGGAGTCATTATCGTACAAATACGATAATTTTGTGCCTATAAGTTTCACTTTTACCGTGGTTTCATAAAACCACACAACATTTTTTTAAAATATAAAACTTAATCTGTTTGCTTAATTGTTATAATTAATTAAACGTGTTATACATACTAAAATTAGAAAACATCACTTGGCGTATATTAATGAATGTCAAATCAATAATATGCCGCGTTTTTTCTGCTCGTTTACAAAAGTCCTAAATCAAGAGAATCTTGTCCAGGATCCCTTCAGCTTGTGTTGTGATACTAAAAGGACATAACAAAAGATATGAAGCGGAATTCATTGTTTATTGTATACAGATATAGAAGAAAGAAATTGTGCGACTGAAATTATATCATACGATCCTATTGTAACATTTCCTTCTATACATCCATACTAATTATAAAATGCGAAAGTAACTCTGTCTGTCTGTCTGTTACTCAATCACGCCTAAACTACTGAACCAATTTTCATGAAATTTGGTATGGAGATATTTTGATACCCGAGAAAGGACATAGGCTACTTTTTATCCCGGGAAAATGACGCAATCCCGGAAATCCCACGGGAACGGGAACTATGCGGGTTTTTCTTTGACTGCGCGGGCGAAGCCGCGGGCGGAAAGCTAGTATAATATAAAACGAGGAATTGTGAGAGTTAAGAGCTATCTCAATATTCAATTTTTCGTTTTATCTATATATTTGTTAGATACTCTTTCATACAAAAATAGCTAATTAGATTTGTAAAAATTTAGATAAAACAGAAACGGATTATACTTTCGTTTAGTACATGGTTATTTTTTTTACAACGCTACAGACTGAGAGCTGGAGCTCAAATCTAGAAAATTCATGTTAGGTATAACGTGAGGCATCTAAACCTAAACAAGCCTAAATCTATCAAACCTAAGTACAATTCAGGGAAATAATATGTACATAGTAGGTACGATGTAGCTATTGCTTGTAAGATATTTTCTTCTAAATTAAAATAAATACACTGTAATTGCTTTGACGTTAGTTTCTATGAAGCTTGCATTTAGGACATGTTAAATCTGCCGTTTTGAAATCAGTTAAATGCTAATTGTACACTATTAAACTTAAAAGTTGACAAGCGAAAACCTGACAAAAATGTAGGTCTGTAAAGCTGGCGATGAAAAATTAAAAAAAAACAACGTAGAATTTGTTGCTTTTTTGTTGCTAATTAGTTGCTATAGTGACGATTTTGTTGCTCAAGCCGATCCCTGGAAATCAGCAACAGTTCTAGCTTTTACATTAAGGTAGCGTGAAGAAATCGGAAAAAGGGATGGATCGTTGGATGAAGGTGAATTTGTTGCTAATTTGTTGCTGCAAAATATAACACCTACATTATATTTTACAACCTTCAATAGTGGCGTCTTTATATCCCGCCTCACTGTTAATTATTATAAATTATTAGGTAGTACTTTATTAAAACGTTATGCTATAGTCAGTCTTAAGAATTATTATACTAAGAAAATTCCGTAGCCTTTCTCACAAAAAGATCGTCAAGATTATTGTACCCGTGTACAAGCTTACTTTGTAGTTAACGAAATATTTTCATACTTAAAGGTTCATATATTTCTAAATCTTAACATGTTAATTAAGAAACACGCGACGTGCTTTTGAAATTTACAAAAATACGAAAATATTAAAGTCTCCCTTACATAAAGCCAAGTATGAAAAGCGTCCTTTCAAAAGCTGTGCACGTCTGAGGCTAGCTTTGTGTTCTTTAATGATTTTTTAGAGCCCTGTTTGGTTGAGACATAAGGCCTGTTAGCGACGGACGACTGAACTGTGTGTGAGTCGTAGTTCTTAGAAATGTTGTGTTTAAGAGTAAGATATTTTATCTTAAATATCGCGTTATAATTATTTTTGTTCTATATTATTATTATCATAACATTATCTAGAGTATAAAATACTATCTCTACATAAATATACCGGATGTAACAACAGACGTATTATATGAAACACAAATGATTTAAGAAGTGATAGTTAACTATAGTAAATAAAATCAGTTATTTTTCTTTTCATCGACACAAAATCGTTAAAAAACAACATTTTTTATAATTACAATTTAGCCCAACCCGGGCATCTAACGTTTTAAATCGCCCGTCCGTACCCAGCCTTATAGATGTAGATAAGAAATTAAAAAGGTAGTTAAAACCTGAATTGATGTCCCCGATAGGATGTGTGATAGCAATTTTGTGCGGTGTTTTGAAATTTAATTTTTCTGTTCAATAGAAACTTTTTACGTGAAAGGGGAGTGTAATTTATTGTTCTTTTAAGTATTTCTAATTGAATTTATGTAGTGTATTAACCTTTATCTTATCCACATCGATCTAGTATAGCAATAATTTATTTCTTAATAACATAGAAATATGGGTAAATTTAAAAATAGGTTATGTACAGTACACCTTTATTTCACTAGTATAAAGTAGCATGCCTACGTCTAATGCAGTAGGCGGCAAGCCTATTACAATTACGTTCCAGCAGTAATTTTCCATAGAATATAGAAAAAAGCTGCCCTAATTATGATCAAATACAGTGTTGTTAAGAATAGGTCCTTCGAAGTTATTCCTACGAAATAATATGAATATAAAGGCGTGTCTTTTACAAAAAAACAAAAAGTTGTTATGATTTTTAAAGCGACACATAACTCAGATTAGGTTTAAAAAATTCAGCAGCTTTTTTCAAGGATTCAATTTATTACTTCACGAAATGTATATGGAAAAACGTAAAGATCATCACGCGGAAATGTGCTTAAGTCCAAGGGGCGTAGGTTGAAATTCCTTCGCTGTCAGTTTTCATTTCAGAACTTACGAGATACAGTCGATACAAATATCCTTTCAAAACCCGAGTATAACCTTTCGCTTTACAACCGACCGTTTTAAATTAATGGTCGAATAAATCATCCTATCCCGATCCAGTACTATGATTAAATATTTCGAGTCTTTGCGTTAGTTTATTGCTTAACATTTGTGGAATGTTTTTTCATGGTTATATTATTTGAGGAAAGAGTGTAATAGAAACTTTTGCTAATAAAGTGGATGTGCGTAGTTAATAAATTATCCTACTAATATTATAAATGCGATAGTTTGTGAGGATGTGTGTGTGTTTGTTACTCTTTCACGCAAATACTACTGAACCGATTGCAATGAAATTAAGCACACATATAGAGGGTAACTTGGATTAACACATAGGATAGGTTTTATCCCGGAAATCCCACGGGAACGGGAACTATGCGGGTTTTTCTTTGAAAACGCGGGCAAAGCCGCGGGCGGAAAGCAACTTTATCAACAGAAACCTAAGATCCTTACCAAAAATGCAATAATGTAACCCAAGGTGTAAAAAATTCCTTAATAAAATTTCTGTCATCGCGTGCGCTGCGGAATCTATTCCTTGAAGTACGAGGATGGTTCTTAGTAGGTACCACGGGTGAAGCCGAGGCGGACCGCTATTATTTAATGTAACTAAATTGAATAATATAATATACTTAACTTATAGGTAATGTAAAAAGCCCATATCTTATATTTCTAATTTAATAATGTCATGCTATTAGAACCCCCGTATGTATCGACGTTTAACTCACTACTCCGTCACCTTCTCGAAGCTTCGAGAACAATCAGTAGCCTTCGAGTCCAGCTAGCAAACCAATCCAACGGTGTCCCCAGGAATCTTTGTCTCCAATTCAAATGCGGATGGCGTGCGACGGACAATTATTTGAGTTGTAAACAAGATTAATTAGAGAGCCCGCAGCCATTTTGATATGCCCATTACATGGAAGGGTACGGTTGATTTAATTTGTGGCCCATTGTTTCAACTGTTAATTAGCTTTATAGTATTAAATTGTTATCCGAGGTTTGTGTTGTTAATGTCAGCTATTCAGCGGATTTGTATTTTTCGCTGCATGTTCATTTCTCCTGTTCTGTCTATTAAATAATACTATAACACGGAAATCCGTAATACAATATATTTTGATCTATAAATATATAAAAAATGGCTCATAATATATTATTATCAATTGTTAAAACCTTGTTTATGAAAAAAATAAAATGTGGTGTTTGAAATTGAAAGTATTTTTATTTTGTCACAATACAAGTGGTCTTTCTGACCGATTTTCGCGATTTCGGCTGAAATTTGAGACTGGTCGGCATGATTTATTCAGTAAACTTAAGATTTAGAAAAGTAGGTACCTATGTGTGCAAACTCTACTCACTTTCAAAATTAATCTTTTCACATTTTCATCTAAGTGGACTCATAATTAAACACACAAAGAGAGCACTAGAAAAAACGTAACCCAGGATTATAAACCGCGAAAGCCGGTGGTCATGAAATGTATGAACGAGCACATGCATTAGAGCAACAACGCTATTTAGAGAAAATTCCTGCATACTCGTACGGAGAAGCTTTCAAACCTTAGTGTAAATTTAATCCCACGCTACATTTACTTTACGAAGTGCACGCTACTTTTGAGCGGGGCATTATAGAATAATTTCGTCTGGAACAGGAACACAATTTTAATTAAGGAATGAAACGGCCAATTTGAGACTTGCATTTTTATAGCTTTGCTAGGACATACTGATGGAGTCTCTGGGATGTTCGCTCGTGATTTTCGTGTTGATGTCATAAGCGCTTGATTGTGTTGTTTGAATGTTTTGCGCCGTTTAACGTGTTTAATTAGTATGCTATATTAACAAACAGTAATGTTGATAAATTTTATTTAGTCATCTTTAAATGCAGTATTGCCATAAAGTATCTATTTCAGAATATAATAATTTATGGCAATAAATTACCTAGTTACCTTTATTTCATGAAAAGAGGCCATTTACATTATAATCTTTGTAATCGAATCTAATGATCCTAGATATTATGCTTTAAAATTTTATTCGTACGTTTAAAGCGAGTGTGTCACTGCCGAGTTGACCGTTATGAAGTCTTTAAATTTTAAACACAAATTCCCTAGATCAATTTCCTCACACGATGAGTTGTGTGGTTATTTAATCACGTTTAAGTTACATGACCTATATTGAAACACATACTTACATATTATTATACTAGATTTCCGCCCGCGGCTTCGCCCGCGTTTTCAAAGGAAATCCCGCATAGTTCCCGTTCCCGTGGGATTTCCGGGATAAAACCTATCCTATGTGTTAATCCAAGTTACCCTCTATATGTGTGCTAAATTTCATTGTAATCGGTTCAGTAGTTTTTACGTGAAAGAGTAACAAACATCCATACAAACTTTCGCCTTTATAATAGTATTAAGATTGTATTGTATGTAGGGTAAATTATGTTTATTTGGATAAGAAAATAAGACACCAAACGTTTGCACCATACAGAAATGGTAACCTAATTGCAAGGAAAGAAAAACGATCAGGGAAACAAATTTGAAATTCATCTGCTTCATATCCCATGGAAAAACACGGGATTTCACTTCAGAAGATACATGAATATGTATTTGGAATTCAATTCATTGCTTACAATGTTTCAATTATGAATCAATGTATGATTTAACCATTAAAAAGCATGTATGATTGAGAATTTATGTAATTATGATAAACGTCTCTACATTTCATCTTCTCTTCTCTATATACAATATACATATATATAAATTTCTCGTGTCACAATGTTAGTTACCATACTCGTCTGATAATTCTCATCAAATGTGAGTAGGTCTAAGAAGCAGCCAACATCATTTTTTATACCCCTAAGTGGTAAGATTAAAGCAGAACAACATTTGCTAGGACAGCTTGTATCATATAAACATAACTAATCATCTAGTGAATGTTATAATAATTGTATTTTGTTACAAAATATAAAGTTCCGTGTAAAGCAGTGTGTATAAGGAAATTGCAACACTATAAGCCAGCGGAAAATATCTTGCTGTACATCTCATATTTTTAACAATATTATGCCATATTAGTCTATGAACGCTAGCAGTAATTTAATTTCCGACAAAGCTTCACCCGGCATTCTACAACATAATAAACACAGAGCTAAATGAAGCGAAAACCCTCTGCAGACTAGATTACTTAGAGATGTTGCGGTGAAACAGATGAACTGGACATATGAGAAGTGTCTAGTTAAAAAAAGCCTGACTTAGAAGTTGTGTTCGCGTGAAGAGTTGGAATGTGAATAAAGTTGAAGAGGGATATTATGGTAAAATCGATGCTTCAAGGAAATATAAAAAAATATTTCTTCTGTATCTGTTCAATTAAAGATAAGTATATTGATATTAAGTATCATCAGGACTCATAGGATCTTAACCATATCAGCCGTAGCACTTTCTTATAATTTAACTAGGTATGAAAGTGGTATCGTTTGGTAGAGCCAATCACCAAGGAAAGATACACCAAAGCAACGGTCAAAAACTGATTTCTGGATATTTCCTATAAATCCGTACTTCCCACCAATCCTGCTACACAGATATTACATAAACAAACACAGCACCGCCGAACTAAATAGGTTTTCGATAGGACACACACCAGCTAAGCCGTAAACACTACAGTTTCGAAAGACAATCGACGCTGAAGCACACAATGCCATACAATAGGTATCTTAACCGCTCTTAGTTTTATATGACGTTTTTTCCTACTAATAATTAATTACACAGACATGTAAGTAACTGTGTAATGTGTATGTCTCTATTTTTGTGTAGAGGTGTTATTTGTATTGTCATTATGAACGATAAGTGCTTTCCGTAGACAGTGTTATTATACAGGATATAATATTTTGAAATGTGTACAGAAATATTAATATTACTGTTATAAAAATCCCTTTGAATTCAATAGTGTTTTCTAAAGGATGGGATGTTCTCCGAAACTTTCGGCTTTTTGCCTCTAAGTAGTGACATGGTAGTGACTAAGTTTTTTGCTCAACACAAACTTTTATTCTCCATCCCATAAATGTACATATTTCTATTAACTTGTTTCTTTCTGTTGTTCTTTCTTAATTCTTATACATGCAGAACTTAAACCAACATTAAGTACAATAAATATACAAGTAGAAAACCTCAAAACTCGTGTAACCAAAGAAGATTATACAAACGTAACAACACAAACACTATATTGAATACCTACAACAGTGTTACTAAAGGACTTATTGATTCAATGCCAATACATTCCAAGTATTTGTATATTTATAGACGTTTTTGTATCGATGCCTTGAATGAATATCGCATGTCGTGATGACTGTACAGATGTATGTGGAATTGAATGTGGTATGTAGAGCTTCAAATAAATCCATTTCTATTTTTACGGTACTATTTAATGTCAAAGACAGTTTGGAAACAGTTATATAAACTTCATGTAGGTTTGGTTGTTATTTGGTAAAAAAAAGGTTAATAAAAGATTTGATTTGACGATTGGCTATTAGTTCACTTTTTGGCTTAGACATTTTAGAAATTATACAAAACAATAAAAAGTGTTTCAAAATGACGTCTCATATTACAATAAGCTATTTAACGTATTTCTATTATTAAAAGATTTAAATTAAAAAAGGAAATTAGCTATTAATTAATGTCTCAAACGGTTATGATTATTGCTGTTTTTGTGACTTGAAGGCACTAGAAATAATATCACGATTGCCGAAAATATCTCATAATGTTGTTTGCTACGTGACGGACGCGTTTAAGAAAGAAACAAGATAAATAAAATAATATCCTCTTATTCGGAAGTTCAGGCGCGCAGCTGAAAACCGTTTTATCTTTCTACGTGTTGCATAATTGTATGTACCTGTGGGATTTTTGAAGTGAAAACTTCTTTAGCGGCGTTGGGTATAAAATCTTAAACTCGCGTCAGGACACGTGGCCTGATCGAAAAAGCGTAAGACGGATTTTTTTTAGCCCTTATATTCCATGCGTAAGACGGATACCATTCCAAAATATTAATCAAGTTTTCACTTCTGCCGGCACTCCCGGAGTGCAACCCGTCTTTTTTTTATTTTTCTCTCATTTTTATGAGTCAGATTAAAAATTACATTCCTTGATGTAAAGTTGATAAATGAGGAAGGCTTCAAACATATTGATATTAGTGCCTACTTAGGTATCTAATGAATATTCATATTGATGAAATAATGAATTAATATGAAACTAATGACAAGTCTGAATTTATATGGGTAGCTGCTGGGGATAACACATTATATTTCATCGCTTTTGGGTGTCAATCGTTAATTGTTTAAGTTTAATTACATTATATCAAGTAAATTCAAACAGCCACACCAAGTAGTATCAAAAAAGAGACATAGAATAATAATAATTATAAATTATTTATTTAATCATATTATTATCTTGCAACTTGATTCTGGCCACTTTCCATTATTCTTTGGTTCTCTCAACCATTCTTCTTACTTAAATAAGTAATTTTCTTCAATACATAAAAATAAAATACTTACACTGAAAATAACACCAGCTACATACCACCACGCGGCCCATACCTGCGGAGACCACCGGCCATTATTGTGCGAGTGACAAACTACATCAGACATTTAATAAAAGCAACTTTGAGAAATATCCCTGACGTGCAACCCTTTGTTATCCGCACCATTTGTAAATGCGCTCACAATATCTCTTTTAAAATTGAGTTACATATCATGAGAGTTAGATCTTTAGGCAATTTTATAAAACTATGCTTATAATATCTTACAGTAGATCTGTGCTACTACAAATTTTTTAGTCAATGATGTGGAAGACAGTTTATAAATATTACATGTTTTCCTCTTCAAGTTATTTATAGTACTTACATTAATTTTATATCTTTTTTTGACAACAGTAGTTATACCTATAACTCTCTCTCAAATATAATTTCAAATATAAAGCTGATAGTGCTAATAGATGGATGCTTTACTTCACATCTCTCTTCACGATTAGAATGGAACAAACATATCCCATACGTTTTATCATAACCTAGGTAGATAAGTTATAAACAAACTGTACATTCTCAAAAATAACAGTAAAACCTCCTAAAACATTACATTTCTCACTTACAACTCGCAGCATCCAGCAGTTTATAAAGGCTGCATTATTTAAAAAACTTGAATAAAATTGTACAGAAATGCAAGACGTCGGGGTTAAAACACTACGTTAAGCGGATACACTCCAGACAGTCAGTAAGATGAATAAATGAAGTTAAAGCCTCTTCTTATCACGCTTTTCTGTGCCAAGAAAAAAGATAAATGGCCGCCAGTTGAATATCTATGTTGTATGTAATTTGATGATTATGATTATCATGGTAATTGTGAGTCCTGTGTGTATTAATAATAAACAGATTAATATAGTGTGTTTTATTTAAGACTAGCTGCGCTCCGCGGTTTCACCCGCGTGGCTCCGCTCCTGTTGGTCTTAGCGTGATGATATAATATAGCCTATAGCCTTCCTCGATGAATGGGCTATCTAACAGCGAAAGAATTTTTCAAATCGGACCAGTAGTTCCTGAGATTAGCGCGTTCAAACAAACAAACAAACAAACAAGCTCTTCAGCTTTATAATAGGTATTAGTATAGATGAGGTATTATAATAATAACATAGTAGGCATGTTTATTGTAGAGGTAATCACTACTACTAGTTAAATACTACTACACAGAAACTAATAGTTAAATAATTTGGAAAATCCAAAAGTGCACGCCTCATAATTTTTTTTTAATAAATATTTATTAATTATTATTTTTGTTTATTTAAT
>CAJQZN010007188.1:0-11465 GCA_907164685.1 Colias eurytheme | reverse complement strand
TCTGTGTTCAGAATTTGTAAGTGGCCACTTATTCTTATAATAGTTATTCGTAACAAAAATTATTGTAATTCGTTATGGACATAAACGGTGTTGTGATGTAAAAATATATTTAAAAAAAACGTGTGCTTTAAAGTTTTTTGTAATCATAAATTATGATTTAAACTATGCATAACTTAGTGGTGATTAGTTTTTATATTTAAGTAAAATGCATTTTTGTACCTACGTATGAGGATAAAAAATAAACTTATTCGTTTCATGGCAAACAAAATATTATCAACGTATATTTATCGGTTATTGATTGCAAAAAATCTCACGTTCAAATCGTACACAAATAGCTACTTGATGAATATCATATTGATTAAATAATAAATCCGTGGCTTCATATTTAAATAGAAAAAGTTTGACGTGTAACGGTGTATTTACATCAAACGAGCGAATGCTCATTCTAACCCCACTATGTCAAATTATTTTAGTGTAAACAGGCGTAGGGCATTCTTTCGTTGTTCTTAGTGCGTTTGAAAAGATTCTATGCAATGTTCTAATACTGAACAACACTGAATATGAGTTTTCATTTACACTAAAAGATCCCCAAAGAATGCTTTTGCTCTAGCTCAGCTCTATGTTCGTTTGATGTGAATGCACCGTAATGGTGTTTCGTAACCTTGATATTCTTTGATTAGTTATTTAAATCAAGTTATGGGCTATAAATTAACAATATAAAACTTTGAATTGACTAATCTTAAAAAATATTAGCCAACTAATATTAAGATGATTGTTGTAATTTTCACGGTTTTTTTCTCTATTCGTGTCGATAAGTACCTATATTAAAAACTACGAAGTATTTTTTTATCATTAAAATTTAAAAGATTTGTGAACTTTGTGTATATCTTATTGTTTGAAACGTTTATAATAATTTAAATATAATATGAAGTAAATAAATTGTGCATACTATTGAATATTATAATGAATTGCTGCAAGGTCTTCGTCTTCTGAAAAGAAATGATAAGAGGATTGTGGATGCTCAGAACTTCAAAATAAACATTTGACACTATAATACTGGAAAAGTTAATTATTAATATATAAGTAGTTTTTGGTCAAAATAACGATGAATTTGTTAAAAAAAAAATATATTATTTTGAATTCGCGTCAGATTTTTTCAAATGGTGCTAGAACATATTCGGTGTCAACGTATAGATTAATATATTATTCTTTAAATTTTTACTATAAAATGCTTGTTAAGAGGCTCTTATTATAAGATTTTATAAAAGTCTTTAAGTATAAAATATCGGATAATTACCTATTCTAATAACATAAATAGGTAACAAAGTAGCACTTAGGGTAATAGAAAATTGTACAGAAAATTCTGTAGCTGATCGTGAATTGAGTTTTCATGTAGATTTTATATCGAATTAGAAAATAATAGAAGCTTTAAAAGCTAGACGTGAGTTGAATATTTTAAAATATTATACGTTTCAATCTTCTCGATTAATATTATCTTATTGACTTCCCGAAGAAGTTTTGAGATTCGTTGAAATATGACCTTTAACATTGTTAATAATCCACGCTGCAATTAATTTGAAAAAAGCAAATTATAAGTTTCATCACGAAGCTAAAACAATGCTCAATTAATTTTTGTTTTTGCTATTAAAGTTCACTAGTGGAATATTTTTAAATAGTTTGTGAATTTTATAGATTGCTTTTGATAGAGGAAAACGTAAATATACCTTATAGATACATTTTATCTGTTGTGTGTATTTTTAGAAACAGAATTAATGTATTATATAGTTACTGAAAATATAAATAAATATCAAATTCAAATCTTAATAGAGAGATGTATTTCTTGAGAATGAAGTAGGTACCTGCCTTATACACAATCTTTTATATATTATCTTTAGCGGTGTCCCGCGGTTTTTGCTCCAGTCCTATTGGTCTTAGCGTTATGACTCCCTCAATAAATGGGCTTTCTTAAATTGAAAGAATTTTTCAAAGCAGCAGTAATTAAGATTAGCGCGTCCAAGTAAATAAACAAATTCTTCAGCTTTATGATATTATTATTAACTAAAATACACAAACATTGTTTTTATTTTGTCGTTAAATATAATAAAATCTAAATAATTCATCATTTCGTTAGCGTAACGTTGACATGTAATTAATCATATTGCTATTGTGTTAATTCTCAGTTATTAAAGGTTTACTTTGTGGAAATCCTCGACGAATATTATAAATGCGAAAGTTTGAGATTGTTAAACAAACCTCTGGACGTTTTTGATATAATTAAATTATCGGCGAATACTAAGAGCTAAGAGCTTCAGCTATTTAAATATGTATTTGTTATAATAAAGTATTGATATCAAGTGAATGCTTTCGAAAATAGTTAGCCCCAGCTTCGCTCGAGTTGACTATCGATAAAAAATGTTAATAAGTAGAAAATATATACACCAGAAACAAATCTTAAGCGTACGTTAAAAGATTTTTCTTTGTAGAGTTAAAAGGATTTCTTAAAATATACCTACTAGTTTTTCGAGTTAAAGTATAACATAGAAACAAGTATAAATTTCATTTAAAATTGGATAATTGCCTATTTGAATAACATAAATAGGAAGCATAGCACTAGTAATATTATAATGTTTTATATCTGCTGTAGTAGTCGTTGACAATTAACTAACTAAAATAAATTTATTTCTGCTGAATACTTATGTAGATTGTAGAGGTATTAAAAGAGCAGTCCCTTTGCGAATTATAACTAATGGGTCAGATTAATTCCTTCTTGTAGTTCCGTCGTGAATCGACCCAAGGCTCTAGAGTCTACACTCATACGCTAATCATTCTATCGAAGGGGTCAAGGCCAATTGCTATAGAGATATAATTAATAGGAATCAACAAAATGTTTATATTTATGCTAGGGATTAAGTTAAAATTTATGGCATGGAAAAAATTTCCAAAGTGCCTTAAATTTACATAACATTATACAATTTTTGTCTCAAAAAATTTCGTCGATATGAACCAAAACTTTGTTTTAACGAAAAGTTCTCTCGCACTCGCACTTTATAAATACGACGGCTTTTCAGAAAAACGTGACCAAAATCATTAGCAGATCCCTATTGAATCTTCCAAATACTTGGAGATAAAAGCCTAAAACTGTATAAATATAACTAAATATAAACGATGTAATAAAAGCAAGTAAGTTTTCGGTTTATTAAGTTTTTTCAGTTGCGTGTCCGTTAAGCACTTTAGTTATTACAGAGGGTACTAAAAATAAACGCGATCTAAAAAGTTACATAAGGAACATATCAGAATTCTATTACGTAATTCATGGAATAGAAAATAATATTCTATGCTAACTGTGCCCCGCGATTTTATCCGCATTTCTTCGCTCCTGTTGGTCTAAGCGTGACGCCTTTAGCCTTCCTCGATGAATGGGCTATCTAACATAGAAATATTTTTTCAAATCGGACCAGTAGTTCCTGAGATTATCGCGTTCAAACAAACTATTCAGCTTTATAATATTAGTATAGATATAAGATAAAGAGTAATATACTAGGTAAAAATCACTTCTACGGTATTCTAAAAATAGTTTGCATCATTACGGTATTTCTAAATAACACGGAAACTGCAATATTTAAAATTTATTCAAATATATAGAGAAACATTCAGTCAGATAAATGCCAAAACTGTTCCACTAATTGGACGCGGCGATGTCTGTTTGAAGCAGTAATGATTGAACCTTTCAATATAACTAAGAACAAATATTACTTCATTCAAACAGAGCGTTTATAGGCTATTCGAAGGCGTAAACACCCAGTGCAAACGGTACATAATGTGGCTTGAATAAATGTTTTGTTTTGAATCTGCGCTGCCTGGATTAAATCATGTATTGTACCAAAATAAATTGTAAACATGTAAACATTGCATTGTTTGCAGTATCTTTAGATGCATAGAAATACGTTGGCGTTTACGTTTAAATGTATTTTAAATTTGTTTGCGACAATTAGGTAATTTTACTGTATTATGTTTAATTTATTTACGTAAATGTTTTAAGTATTTTGGCTGTCGTAGGTATCTAATGACATCTGTATCTGTGATGGAACGAATTTGTATTGAAATTCGGATAGCAATTAGGTGCGCCTTATCCGAATATGAATATTTTACAAGTTTTTTTGTAAGGGTAATAATAAAAGATATAAATGAAGGCGCGACGCTTTTAAAACAAGCGATAAATAATTTTTCAATCTAATCGCTCGTTGTAATTCAGTTCGTCTAATCCGGGATAAAAAATATACCTACATTTATATAACTAAGGAATGGTTTCTTTCTAGTAGAAAAATTGAGCAACGTTTGATTTTATCTGTTACAAATACAAATATAAATTTTTATTCAAAAGGGGCTCCAGGACAGCATTAAAAACAGGCAATCTGCACTTTCTCCATCAAGATTACAAAGTGTTCAACACATGACATAATCAATTAAATACATATTATGCATTAACATACAGCGAATGACAACACTTGTGAATAAATTGAAGTCAAATGTTAATGTGCGGGTGATGTGCGGTTTAAGTGTTTTCTTGCATTAGTAATGACGTAAACTCATTAACAGGATACATAATATTACGATACCGCATTCAATTAAAATGATTATATCCTGGTCATTTTAGATAATCTTTTTCTTAAGGGCCAAACAATAAATGCTTTAAACACGGAAACACGGTGCAAATTTTTTAATGTAATAAATTTTTTAATGAGCATTTTGTTAAATACACACCACGCCACATACCATATACAAGTTTTTCATATCTATAATATACCTAAAATTGTTTCTTCATACTTGAAAAATGTTTTAAAAACGCTTCCAATCATTCCTGAGAGAGGCTGAGATTATCGCGTTACAAACATAAAAACAAACAAACTATTCTGACTGAATTGTGGTCTTGTTAGTCTCGTCTATGGTGATTTATCAGTTTGAGTCAGTGTAGGCAAGTTTCTAAGTTTCAAAGTTAGAGGATTAATAGAAACTACAAAGGTTGGACAGTGGGTTTCTCTTGTAATAAGATCGGTTTGTTAACACGCAAAAAGTTAAGCTCTATTAGTATTAAGGTTCAATCTATACTATTATATAATATAACTACCTTACCACCCGCGGCTTCGCCCGCTTTGTCTGAAACCTAATTAATTATATACAAAAACCTTAAATCACTCTATCTATTAAAAAAACCGCATCAAAATCCGTTGCGTAGTTTTAAAGATTTAAGCATACATTATAGGGACAGAAAAAGCGACTTTGTTTTATATTATGTAGTGATAATAATTATTATAAAGCTGAAGAGTTTGTTTGTTTGTTTAAACGCACTAATCTCGGGAACTACTGGTCCGATTTGAAAAATTATTTCGGTGTTTGATAGCCTATTTATCGAGGAAAGCTATGTATATAGGCTATATTATATCATCTCGCTAAGACCAACAGGAGCGGAGCACTGCGGGCAAAACCGCGGAGCACAGCTAGTAACTAATATAACAAATGTGTTTACCTTTTACAATAATTCATACAAGAAAGAAAAGCTTTAGTTTTAGTGGCTATATATTTTCCTATTAACACTTTATAAAGACTAGCAGAAGTTTGATTACTAGGATTGGATTTTAGGTTTTAAGCGTGACTACGATAAAACAATAGAAGGAAATCCAGATCCTCTTGTATTCTTTGAAATTTTTCAATTATTTCATTGAAGTAAACTTATATAAAGCTTTCAAATATGAATACGTGACACTGATTAAGGTGGCTATAGATTTGTAATACTTTTTCACAACTTGTATTTTACTAAATTCCATTTAAAATTTGGTAACATTTTTGGGTCAAGTCTATTGCTGCTGAATTGAAGTTTTAATTTCTTTAAGATTCTTCAAAGTGAATAAGGTCACGTTTGCATAATAAATCTGTGCAGTCAACTTATTTCCTGCTTTTCTAAAATGCAATTTTGAATTCGCTTAGCACTGCTGACGCGTTGTCACGCTTTTCTTGAGACACGATAAAATGGTGAGAAAGGCACGTCTTATAATTTGTTGTTACACCTCTGTTGTGTTTTATTTGCTAGATAAAAACATTTTTAATTATCCTGAAAATAAAGTTATATAGTAGGTAATTGTTAGAAATATGATTCTATAAAAACAATTAAGTATAGTAGCGTTACATATAGGTGCCTATGACAGAATGAAAAGTTAGCTGTTCTGTCTCTCACTAACTTTACTTATTTACTTATATTTTAATAACAATCCTCCCTCACGGCACTACAATGTGAAGAGTGATCGTATTGCACATATTTTTTTAAAATATTACAGGGATTTTAATAAGCACATTAAAATCATATCAAACAAAATTTTCATTTAAATAATGTAATCCAGTGAAAATAATGCTCCGTATACACAGTTCAATTAAATCTATACTAATATTATAAAGCTGAAGAGTTTGTTTGTTTGTTTGTTTGTTTGAACGCGCTAATCTCGGGAACTACTGGTCCGATTTGAAAAATTCTTTCGGTGTTAGATAGCTCATTTATCGAGGAAGGCTTTAGGCTATATAATATATATCATCACGCTACGACCAACGGGAGAGAAGTCACGGGGGTGAAACCGCGCGGAGCAGCTAGTGAACAATATAAAAAGACGACCCTTCTGAACGCCCGCTGAGAGAGTTTGTAAAGCGATATCTTTTAATTTTTTTTATATTTTATGTCCATAAAAATATTAATTGTTAATTTGGTTGGACGTGTATGTGTATGTGTGTGTCTGCTGTCGCATTATAGCTACCAAACGGGTGAACCGATTTTGATCATGTTTTTGTGATGTGATTTAATCGAGGATGCTGTTAGCTATATTTTATGAAAATCTGTGCAGCCATTTTAAGCTCTCTTCCGAGATGTGTAATCAGGCTTTTTTTATTATTTTAATTTGATATTATTTGAACACAATGTCGAATGTAAAATTTAATTTAGAGTGAGTTAAAATAACAAGAATTATAGTACTTTGTTAATTACGTTTTTCCTCAGAATTGTACTATATAATTTATATACAATCATTCCAATAAAGAAACAAATAAATATTACAGTATTGCAAAATAATATATTTAAAAGGCACTAATTAAAGAACACGGTAATATACATTTATCTGTAATAAATATATCTAATAGTTGATTATGAGCAATTTCAAACAATTATGTATCATAATACTAAAAATAATAGCCTTTAATTACTTTAATCGTTTTAGAAAATAGAAAGGAATCTATGATAATAATATATTGCAAGATACTAGCATTCCGCCCGCTGCTCCGCCCGCGTTTTCAAAGAAAAACCCGCATAGTTCCCGTTTCCGTGGGATTTCCGGGATAAAACCTATGTACTAATTCAACTTATGCTCTATATTATGTGTGCTAAGTTTCATTGTAACCGGTTCAGCAGTATATAAAGAACTAGCTGTTGCCCGCGACTTCGTCCGCGATTCGGTCGTTTTTCATCATTCGTCGTTTAAAAAAAATACGTGACACTTTATATTTGAATGTTCTTAATTGTCTCTTATAAAATTTAACTACATTAAAATTGAATACTCTGATAAGAAAATCTTAAAATCATCGAAAATCATAGACATCGAATATCTGAGGAAAACATGAATGAATGTGATTTAAATTCTACATTTCTTAGTAATTAAAATAATAATCTAAATTAAATGTAGATTAACAGTTTGAGCGCACCATTATAGAATATGTACCTAAGTAATAAATTACGTTAGTGTACATAGTAACTTTACTAAAAACACGATGACTTTCTTTCGCGCTCGGTACCACAAACTAAGCATGTTTGTGGTACGTGGCCCGCGTCACTTTACCCCCCACGAGTTCCCCTCCGTTGCTATGCGAAAATACATTCGTCGCCCTACTGTAGGAAAAATTGTAATACTGTGGCCTGGGCGTTATAACACGCTCAGGGAATTCCTGAGTGCTGATAGACTTCCGTCTATCGGCATTTATACCAAATCAAATGATAAACTTGACCTTGTATCTTAAAAGTAAGAATGAAAGGAGCATCTGATAATTGTTGAGCACCAAAGGATCATTTAAAACGCAATACTATAAGAGCTAATATTGTCTAAGAACTGTTTAGATTGCACATGTTCCTCTAAAACTTAAAAGTAGTGATTTCAAAGGTTCCGGCGTATCTTCAAACGAAAGCCGACTCCTTACTCCACTTTAAAGCATTACAAAAAGAACATACTACGTTAATATCGCCTATACAGAAGATGATCTGTAGGTAATCAATTGTGAGGTTATAAGCAAACCCACTTTTATATTTGTCGGACCACACCACCGAATTTGTAGATTGATCTTCTATGTTTACCTCTAAGTCATTAAGACTATGTCGAAATCTGTCTGCAGTAAGACGGGCCTCTCGCTATTCGTCCGTTTCAAGAGACCAATAGTTTCAATTCTTAATCTTTCATTAAACAAACTTATTAATCGTTCTTGTCTCAAATAATGGTAATATTCGCGTCCCTACTCTAGTCATTGCTTATGCTCATTTTCATCTTCGAGAGATCGAATAATATTATGGTGCACCCTATTATTTGTCAAACGGTCTTCATATTGAGTAAAAGTTTCAGATTCTCGAGATAAAATATGACGATCGTGATCAGCTGTGAGACGTAATTCCCTCTCAGTGAGGGTTTCGGTCTCACGGGATAGTACAATATGCCATTTGCGATCAGCTGTGAGACGTTATACCCTCTCAGTGAAGGTTTCGGTCTCACAGGATAGTACATGCCGTTCGCGGTCAGCTGTGAGCCGCAATTCTCGTTGTGAAGCGGTTTCAGGTTCGGCATAACACATGTTGTTTTCGGTCAATAGTAAGCCTCTTATCTCTAACGATCCTTGAGAACTCTTATTTCTCATTTTCTTAACTTTGCTCGAATTTCGATATAAAGATTTTTTAGGTGGCACTGATGCGGGTGAATAAAAATTAAGTTAAAGCCTGATTCCCACGACATGTTTGCTTCACAAATCCGACCGCGCCACACCACACCACATGCCATGGGAATCGGCGCGCTTGTCGCTCGCCAGTGCTTGCCATACGCACACATGCCGTGGGAACGCTCAGTTCAAATCGCGACGGATGGCGACAAGCGCTTGTCGTCTGCCAATGCTTGTGAAGCAATACATATAATAAAATTGTGGAAAAGTGATGTCTGTACAATTAAAATATGTAGAAAAAAATTAGCAGGTGTTATTATTATCGAGAAATCGAGAGAAACCATTTTTTTCTCTTAAAAGCTCCCCCCCCTCCCACTTCCCGAACTCCGATTGACCGTAATTTATTTTTCCTTACATTTTTATCATATCCTTTTCTAATGGGTTTCATCCTACTGCGATTTTTTTTTGTTTCAAAAATTATCTACCCTGGTGTATAGGTAAATTTTCCACATAAAATGTCCTTTAAATTATGTCGTATTATATTTTTAACCCCCGACGCAAAAAGACTGGTGTTATGTGTTTGACCGCTATGTATTTCTGTGTGTGTGTGTGTGTGTCTGTCTATGGCACCGTAGCTGGCTAACAGGTAAACCGAATTAGATGCGGTTTTTTTTGTTAGGCAGAATATTTTCCGACGCTGGTTCTTAGATAAAGTGTATCAAAATTGGTTCATCCACTTATTATACCTACATAGGGGTAAAAGTGGGAATGAAAAAAATGAAAGTTATAATTTATTTTTAAAGATCGTCGGGAAGTTTATGAAATTATTTATTCCTTTTTCTATACACTTTTCTTCGTCTAAACGGTTTAGTTACGTGCTCTCTCTCTCTTCAGCCTTTAGTTACGTGCGTGAGACAGGAAAGATCTAATTTGGATTTGTTGCTGGATTTGATAAAAACTGAGTATCGATTAAGCTGATCAGTGGCTACACCATAGATTATTAAAAACATCCGTTTAAGAAAGGAAGGAAATAGAATTTGCTCCTCTTCCCCCCCTGGTTCCTAAAAAATAATATGACATAATTTAAAAGAAATTTTACGTAGACGTACACGTACGTAGAATTAGTTAGGCGTTTCTTTTTTGATTTTCGATATTATATACTAATCATAATTTTTAATTACATTATGTAGTAACTATTTGGTATAGGTTAGGCATTTCATTTCTTGATTTTCTTTAATAATTTGGTACGTAAGTTTTTTAGCTCAGTTTAGTAAGAAATTTTAATAACAATTCTTTTAATTATTTATGGTAAAGTCCGGTCGCGGAGCAGGAAGAATTTCGTACATTAACCTGTCACTGTCACTCCCTTGTAAAAATAATGTGTCTTGCTCGCACAGGTGCAATGACCGCCGTCCTTAGGGATTGTAAACCTTTAACCTGAGAGCGTAAGGTTTGTGTTTGCTTGATTGGTGTCAGGTGTTCAATTATGATTTTGTGAATTCAAAATTTATAAGAATAAACCTCAAACTCTTTATGTCCAATCAAAATCCGCCTAAGTCGAAATCGCGTGTTAGAATAACGTATTTCTGTAATATTGTACATACATAGTAAATTATTTTTTGAAAAATAAGGTCATAAAGAAGTTTCACTTCTTATGTGTGTACACGCACACTTTTTTTTATATAATATATCGTTGTTATTGAAAAAGTTAAAATGTAACTAACTAATAAGTATTGTAAATGAATAGATGACATTTATTTAATAAATTAGTAAAAAACATTTTCTCCTCCAAATATTTCATGCACTTCATTCAAAAATGTTTGTGACCACTGTCAGTAGGTAAAGAGGTCATTGTACGAAATTCTTTCTGCTTCGCGACCGGACTTTAGTACGTATTTACTCAATAATTGTATCTTAAGTAGTAATTCAGCATGGGCGTAGCCACGGTGGGGCTGGGTGGGGCGCTTACCCTGGCTTTGATCTGGTAGGTACTAATTGTGAAGGGGAGTGGGCGTGGGCGTGGGATTGGGACTGAACGTGGCATATGGCGTGGGAGTGCGAGTGGGCGCGGGAGTGGGAGCATGAAAATAAAAATGATTTTTTATTGTTGCCCCACCCTGAGCCCATGGTCATAGGTCCCATAGTCACTATTCCACGCGAAAGAAGTCGCGGGGACAGCTAGTAGACAAATATAATCAGAAAGCTTTGAACTCCTAAGCTCAACCATAAAAGATAGACATTTATGATGTCGGGAGATATTTTTTATATAATATGGAGAACATTTCTTTCATACTTGATTTCTGTGTAGCTTTAACCATTAAGATACACGCATTAAGAACGCACACGCGACGAAAGCTTAAAAATGGAGTTGCTGCTCTGCTCACGAATATGAAAAATAATAGTTATTTAGGAAATATATTTCATGTGCAGAATTGACCTCTACAGATTTAATATAAGTAGGTATACATATATTTAGATTCCAATTTCCATGTAACGTTAAATTCGACTATACAATAACT
>CAJQZN010007166.1:0-11499 GCA_907164685.1 Colias eurytheme | reverse complement strand
CTACTTTCTCCAACTTTACGAGAAAAACTTAAACCATTTTCATTCTCAAAACAAAAGACCAAATTAGATAAAGTCCCTCCGAAATATAATTAACAACACAAAGGTAAATTACATTAGGCCCTTATCCCTAAAGAGAAAGGGTTCTCAAGGAAAATGGACAAACAAAACTACTTAATTTAAAAGATGATCATGGTGTAGTGTCACGTGTAGCGTGAATCATGCTTATAACGACTTAATAATCTATACTTAATATTATAAAGCTGAAGAGTTTGTTTGTTTGTTTGATCGCGCTAATCTCAGGAAATACTGATCCGATTTGAAAAATTCTTTCGGTGTTAGATAGCCCATTCATCGAGGAAGGCTATAGGCTATATTATATCATCACACTAACACCAACAGGAGCTGAGCAATGCGGATAAAACCGCGGGGCACAGGTAGTATAATATTATAATTATACGACCTTAGAGTATTTATATCTACTGTACTAGCGGTCCGCCCCGGCTTCGCCTGTGGTACATATTTCGCAATAAAAAGCCTATGTTCTTTCTCAGGGTCTAAAGGTTGTCTGTGCCAAAAGAGAGGTTTGTGCGTGAAAACCATACATACATACATAATTACAAACTTTTCCTCTTTATAATATTAGTATAGATATTATATACTCAAAGTATACGACTTACCTCACAATTAACATCGCTCTGTACTGCATTGTACAGGTCCCAGAAACCTTTCCCGTTTTGGAAGCTGAGAGCCGCTGACGCAACTAAGCTGCTAAGCTTTGTGAGACCGGCTTTGAATCCTGGCAGACCTATAATGGAAATAATTAGACATAGAGAATATAGCAATTATTAGTACTGATATAATGAAATTATTGAATAGATAATATTTGCATTCATATAAGAAGTCACCATTTACATATTAATTTTACATTAATGGAATAAACCTCCCATTCGTATTGTAAAACAACTTCATAATAATATAGATAGGAAGGTCGAAATTGAAAAGTACATTATTACTAAAACTATTAACTATTCAAACAACGTTCATTATAATATGTATTCGATTATTTATTGTTATTACGCAGTAGCCTGAATATTTGACTGTGTTAATGTATTTTGCTGAATGCTGAAATAAATCTCTCGTTAAGGTATGTTTTCGGTCCGGCCATTTTGGACCCTTTGAAAGGCTTTAGTCGACTTCTCTTATTGAACAATAGAAACATTATTGTAAACATTAAATAAATTATATCATTTAACAAACAAGTCTTCAGTCAACTTCATTCAAAAATTAAAAAAAAAAAGACCGGGCTTTGTGGCATGCCATAAGAAAGGCCTAGGTTCAAGTTCCGTATTATGACCTCTTATTTCCAGACAGTTTACGACTGGCAAATTCATATTATGATTGTGCAATAACCAGCCATGGTTATTTATATTGAACCCATTACCCAGCAGTGGAAAATTACAGGCTGATAATTATGATGACACAAAAACTAAAAAGTACCCTCAATTCGAACGATTTATCAAGTTTTATCAGAACATAAAGATTAAAAAATCTCCTTTTTGAAGTTGGTTAACTTACCCAATTTATCCTGATCATGGTGCCTATTCACGATACACATCAAATGTTCCTGACAATGTGGAGCCGCTATAGCATGCTTATACGCTCTATACACGCGTAGCACAGGTTCTATCACTTCTAAGTTCAGTGTGTCTGTCATTCTGTCCGCAAGCTTGTGGTAGTCGGAACGGTTAGCGAGGTTCTGGGACTTGAATTGCGCCATTTTTAACGTTTGCTGGAAGGGAAGATATGTTGTTAAATCTTATTATTTATTAAGCTATTGCATAGCTTCTATCGCGGGCCTTGAGCGCGGGGACCGAATCCAGAAATTCCGTAACGAAAAAACCTCACGCTCCCCACTCCGACGGGCGCGGAGGTGTGGCTTGAAGGCATGTAGCACGCCATGCTTTACCGCGGCAGTCCCCGAGTGCCACACGTCTTTTTTATTTTCATAAAGTGGTATAAGCAGGTAAACGCACAGAAAAATTATTTCGATGAATTGAGAACATCATGTAAATTAGTCGTACCCGTCTTCAAAAAATATGTTCTCAATGCGTCCTAATTACTTCATACCTACTGATTAACATTGGTGTGGCCATATAATTATTATGTATTTAAATATAAAAGCTGTTTGTTACTTTGTGTCTAATTTTAGGTATAGATATCAATTGAGCTTGAAATAAAATTACCTTCCAATAAAAAACCTAATCCTGTAGATAAGAAATAAGCTGTGAATTTCTAAAATAACATTATTTTTTCTATATTCTTAAATCCGTCTTAAGTTTATTTTTATCCCTTTTCAATATTGTTACATAAAATGTTTCTTTTATAATAGGAAATAAACGTCCTTTACTTAGATAACGAAGAATTCGTAGGCGATTCCAACAACCTACTTATTTAAGTATTGGCAAAAATGGAATTTACATTTTCGCTCATAAGAATATAACTAGTTAACTATATGGATCGATTTGTTATTTTGAAACACTGTATATAAACACTTTTTGAAATGAAATGAAATGAAAATTTGTTGGTTATTATCTTAATATAAAATTATCTAATATAACGGGAACGGGAACTATGCGGGTTTTCCTTTGAAAACGCGGGCGAAGCCGCGGGCGGAAATCTAGTCCTACTTCATATATTATAAATGCGAAAGTTTGTATGGATGTTTGTTACTCTTTCTCGTAAAAACTACTGAACCGATTACAATGAAATTTAGTACACATAATATGTGCAGTTCGATCCAAGTTGAGAGATAGGATCATAGGATAGTTTAAACATGTAGGTACCACGGGCGGAGCCGCGGGCGGAAAGCTAGTTTATAAAATTACTATTACTATTGAACACTTACCTTAATATATTCCATAGCTGGCTTCACATATCCTGAAACATCCGTATCCATATCTAAATATTTATTAAGTACATAGTTTATTAGTACTGTGATCGAATCTTCTGGACGGTTAGGATTCAAATGAACGCTTTTTGGCACTCCTTGAGAGTCTAGGAAGCTGTTGACGATGAATTGCCCTGATATTAAGTACCTGAAAATGCATATTTTATAGCATATTTTTTTACTGTAATATCAGTCAAATTATTCGGTCGTTCTAGGGAAAACAGTAATTGAAACAGTGCCTTAATAAACACTAAAAATAAAAGAGTAAAATGAGTAAACGGAAAAATGTCTATGTCTATTTTATTTATTTATTTTAAACAATTAGATGGCAGAGATCCATTAATTTTAGTACCTAAGTACGTGACTTTAAAGCTTATGTTAGTAAATATTAAAAATATATTAAGTACTAACTATGAGGAGTAAGAGGGTCGTGGGTAACGTGATAAGTAAAGCAAAATACTTGATTTCAAATTCCACCTAACAATAATTATTCTCTATTTTTTAAATTGAAATTCAATCAATATTCTACTAAGTCCACATGTAAAGATAAAGGAAAAACTAAAAACAGCAATTTATAAGCAATAGAAACTCTACGAACTTGAACCTTTAGAATTCGTGTTTTCCAAATATAATAAATTATTAAGAATGGTGTGATATGAATATTAAACTTAAATACTATTTCAAATGCGTAAATCAGGTTAATATTCGCACAGCAGGATTAGCTGGAAACCGATATAATTAGTATGCGAAGTTGGTTCGAGTGGGATTGTCGGACTAAATCCAGCACCTACTTCCTTCCTGCAATTTATTTAGAGCTCTATTTGAAGTAATTGTTGGCTATTTTAAGGGGACTTGGCTGAGATTTTTACTGCTCTATTTTAAGGTAAAGGTTCTTAATTGTTTGACTGCTGCTTTTTCTATTGCGAATCATATAAAACGTGCTCTTGTTTTATAGATATCAGTTGTTTTTGTTTTTCTTATGTATTGATTTCTACGCGTGTACCTACGTACTTGTAATTTTTATGTTTTAATTTGTAAGTGTGTGTGCTCTTTTTTCAAATAATCAAATCCATACTAATATTATAAATGCGAAAGTAACTCTGTCTGTCTGTCTGTTACTCAATCACGCCTAAACTACTGAACCAATTTGCATAAAATTTGGTATGGAGATATTTTGATACCCGAGAAAGGACATAGGCTACCTTTTATTGCGAAATATGTACCACGGGCGAAGCCGGGGCGGACCTCTAGTATTATATAAAAATCTGCCAATCGGATGTTAATAATAAATAGATAGGTAACTACTGAACTGGTATTTAACAAATTTAACATTGTTGTAGCCTTGGACAACCACCAAGGATTTATATCGAGATTTTAAAATACAAAGATGTTAGGTGTATAAAATTGCACATGAACAGGATTGTACTAACCTTTGATAAACTTCTGGTTTAGCGACATGCACTACCATATCCGTCAAATACTTCGCTACAGCCTTAATCCAATGTCTTCTAAACGAATGGTTTTCAAAATTCTTGAACATCAATTCAAAGCTGATATTCCCATCCGGGCCTATAAACGATTTCATTGCTCTTTTAAAACCAGATTTTTCCCAAATAGTTTTCCCAAGTTCGGAATTAATGAATATATCCCAATATAAATGAGCCTTTTCCAAAAATGGAGGTAGGAAAGACGCGTGGTCCTTGTGACCGTCAGCTCGTTTCTGAGCTTCGTCATCGGAAAGTGAACTTAATGTGTTCATGATTAGAGGTAAGAATCCTCCAGCATTCTTGTTTCCAAGGAATCCTGAAGCCAGGCTCATAAGGCCTTCCATATTGAAGTCGTTTTCTTGGGCTTGGCGTTTTTGGCGCTTTGGCTCGTTAGGCGCCATCTGTTGGGCAAACATGGAAACCATGGATCCTACTATTGATGGATCTATCTTTCCATCTTGACCGCCGAGTAAGCTGCCGAGTCCTGTAAAATACATTTATACTTAATTGATTACAAATTACAATTATAGTTACTTGACGATTCAGGGCTATTGATATTTTTGTGTTTATAGTGCTACAATAATCATTAATAAGTACATACTTATTGTTTACTTAATTTTTTTATAAGTACAAGGTAATTCGAAAATGACTGGAATCTAAAAATAACCATGCAGGCACGTATTCTTGATTATGCAAAGATGCAAAATGTATTTAGAATTTTAGCTTACATAGAATTTACACTTGCACACTAACGATAGTTAACTGTCTCTACATGGTCTCTACCCACATGGAGTGTACTATGTTGAGTTGGCAATTTATAAAATGCAACTAATGTTTGTTCTGTTTTAAATGCATAATGAGATTTAATTGAATGTGTGAGTACATTTGAAAATGCTTAGATTTTTTAAGTTTAAACTATATGCTTTGATTAAAATGATAAAAACGAAAATTACTTTTTGACTTTACACGCAACTCTATGTCATAGATGTTTCTCTAGAGATTAAAATGTTATTGCTTTCTTTTGAAATGATCATTAACTGTATTGAGATTAATCGCTTGTTTTAATCACCACGAGCTTCGTCACTTGTCAATTCTCAAGAAAGGCAACAAGCTAATTATTAGAAATATGTAATAGGTACTTTACTCTCCATATTATAAGACATAAACAGAAGGTTTAGCAGAAGACGTGATAATCCTACAATAAAATGGGTGGAGCTTTGATCTTTCAAAGAAGAGCGATGGTGCCGGAAAAAATCTATATTTCTTCAGTGTTGGTGGAAATTGGAAATACTTCAATACCGCAATTTAGGAGTCACCAAGTCAGGAAGGGAAAGTTACAGGAAATCATTTGCAGTGAAACGCCAAAACCATGGCAATAAAGATGATTCAAAGCTCTCAGGGTTAAGAGTTGTCAGATACACGTGTCTTCTGGAGTGTTACTGGAGTCTGGAGATGTTTTGAGTGCTATTCTCAGATACATTGTATTGTAAAGATTTCGAGAATCGACAATTCATAATGTATAGGGTCTGTTATTGTACTTTTCTGAAGTTGATAAATAATTTA
This sequence comes from Colias eurytheme, assembly GCA_907164685.1. Taxonomy (NCBI): domain Eukaryota; kingdom Metazoa; phylum Arthropoda; class Insecta; order Lepidoptera; family Pieridae; genus Colias; species Colias eurytheme. Next base: position 5,502 of record CAJQZN010007166.1, on the reverse strand, counting down.
TGATGGTTTATTTTAACTAGAATAAACTATGTGTTAGTGGAGGTTAGTAGTAAGTATTATTACTGTGTATTTGAAGATTCGTTTTCTATGAAGGACACATTAAAGATTTTGTTAAATAAATAAATCTTTTATTTCATTTAACTTCTTATAGGTACGTAACGTTTTCAGCATAACTTTCAATATCTTCCTGAGTTTACTAAATTTACTTGTCTTGGCTCGTAATTTAGTATGTCATTATTAACTCTTAGAACCAGTCTTTAATTCTATTAGTTCTCCTCTTGCCTCCACAAATACAAGTAACTAGTCATTTTTAATAAAATTTTTGTCAATTAAAAATAGAGACAAAACATCTACCTGACAAAACATCGCCGGCATTCCCACCATCCTGTCCAAACATGGCTCCAATGTTCTTAGCATTGTCACCTTGCATTAACGTTCCCATGATATTGCCTATAGCCGCCAGACCCTCCAAGTTATTGCCGCCTCCATTCCCCATATTCTGTAGGAAGGAAGATGCCATATCCAGTAATGGGTTGTCTTCTTCTGAACGGCTGCCCAAAATTGGAATTGCCACTAGCTGACATAATACTATGAGGAGTGTGCTTATTCTTGCCATTTTGGTTGCTGGAACAAAGAAAAGTTTTTGAGTAAATACTTTGAGTAATACTTTGTCCAAAGTAATATTTTAATAAGGAATATTATAATATTTTTTGATACTTCGCTAATATTCATGCGTTAGAAAATAAAATTAATGTCTGATTAAACTTCTTTTATTTTTAGATTTGTAGTGAAAAATTGGATTGTTTAACAATCTGAATAGCATTTGAAACTTTTGTATTGAATACTGATAATCATAACACGTATAGGTAAATAATAATAACGGTTAAAGTAAATACGAATGGTTACAAGTATTTTCTATATCAAAGAGAATGTGTAAGAAAAGTTCGGCTACGATGTAGATACAAACGTAATTATTTTGTAAAGTTTTCAATGAAATAATTTCGAGTAAACGTAATATATTAAAAGTAGGATGAAAGACTTGCGAACTAAATTCACATCTAATATAAAATTCCCACATAAATTCGAATAAATATACACACTGAATTCAAAGTTGTTACGAAATAGTTACTACACATTTCAAAAGCAAATTATATTTTTATGGTAGGGAAAGCTATAAAGAATATGAAGGCACAATTTCATTTTGTACAGATTTCCTTCGTATAAAAATGTTGCGCGAATCATTTTGAAAGAAAAAATAATGATTTATATCAAGCTTTGAAACACTTTCCTTCACAAAATATGAAAGTACCCACTTATACTTTTGCATAAGGATATTTAAGTAGAAGGATTTCTGAATGTTATAAATTATAATTGAGTTATATTTAGGTTATGTATCTACCATGTGAAGATATATGAATATTTTTTATAAAAAATTATATAGGTAACTAACGAAAAATATATCATAGTTAGCACATAAAACAGCCTTTATTCTTGCTCTACATTTGTGAGAATTATTTCAGAATATACTCAAACACTACAGACAACTATTAATTGCTATGACCTACATAACTAAACACAATGTAGGCTATGTTTTTATGATTTCATTATAATTGAGTACTAAATCATTTCGCATAATCGGCAAAAATAACCTGATCGCAGCACATATCGTGACAAGGTGGAATCCATACGATCATATATGAATAAAAGATATGAAAGTACATTAACGGTTGATAGCTCACAGTATTCGTTAAAAGCGAAATCTATCAGCTTGAGATTGTTCTAGAAGCTTTGGAAATAAACAGCTGATGGTTGTTTCAATAATGTTTGTGTTAGATTGTCTGTATTTTCATAGATACAGATTGATTTGAAGTAGAAATTCAAAGTTGTAGTAATTATATTTATGCATTGAAGATTAGTTGTAATATTACTAGGAAATATTTTATTTGTATTGACGATAGAGTAGGTAAACTGCGTTCGATGTTTTTAGGCTGAATTTTTTGAAAAAAATTGTGTGTTCATTTAGTTTTGAAAATCTTAGCAGCTTAAAATAATAATATTATTGACTAATCTAATTATATTTACAATACGCTACATTTATATATTTTACTAACAAATTACATAGTTGGAATTCTTTTTACTAACGTCCATTTTTCTTCACATCACTAGGTACATAGTATAAAACGAAGTCGCTTTCTCTGTCCCTATGTCCCTTTAACTACGCAACGGATTTTGATGCGGTTTTTTTAATAGATAGAGGAAGGTTTTAGTATATAATTTATTAGGTTTTAACTTTTAGACAAAGCGGGCGAAGCCGCGGGCGGTAAGCTAGTATAAAATAAGAATGAGAGTAAACGCAATGTAAGTACAGAGAAACATCTTTTTATATAGTTGAACACGATAATAGGAGAAATTTAATTGCAATTGCGTTCAAGACTATGGAAATAGTTCTATTGTTAGAATTTAGTAAGTATCTACATTAACTATAATATTTTATCTATTTATTCAAAAAATTTCATATCCTAGGTAGAACAATATTACTTCTATCATAGCCCATAGGCCTGTCCCTTCAGTAAAAGTTGTAAAATAACGTCAAGTATTATTTCAACAATTGATAAATAATAAATAAGTAAATAAATATTTCAGGACATTTTTCACACACGAGTCACGACACGATCTGATCCCATACTAAGCTTTCGCTTGTTTTATGGTGAATGTAATAAATTACGCCCCAATTCAAATAAATAACAATTTTTTTCACTTTTCGTAGAATATCTCTACAATAATACTTTGTGTAAACTTTTATCGTCTACCAATTGCAAAGAACTATGACGTAATACATATGAAATGATTTTAATTTCTTCGTGATCGTTCTAGGCATAGCTAGCGGTCCCAGTGACGTCACACGGTCAATGACCCCACCTGTCCGCTATAGCCTCCATTTATTTGTTTTTTTCTTTTATGTTTTTATTGGTGTCAAAATCACGTGCTATTTTTTGAACATTTACGCAGTTTAAATTACTAATAACGGTTTGCGATATAGAACTAAGTGAAAACGTAATAAGATATAGGTTAGCTGTATGTCGATTCATTAGTAACAGCTAGAAAAAAAATAAAATTATATCTATAGGTAGGTAAAATAATGGTTTCAGAACAGCTGAACGTATTCAATTCAGTAGTGTATAACATTTTAAGATTGGCAAAGGCTTCGAAATATGTATTAGAATTTCTTGATTATTTAATGAATCACCATAATGACGAATACAATAAATTTTAACACATAAACACATTCAAAGTTAAACTATAAAATAGTTTTGCGAAATAACATTATAATTCATAATATTATGTTCAGGGAAAGTTCACACAATGCTATCTAGTCCAAACACTAATTAAGTTAGGATTATCAGACAAAACTAAAATTCCCATGTTATGAATCAACTTTTAAATTTAAATAGCTGTACAATTTTCTTATTTATTTAAGTACTAAATAACAAGATTGATCGTACCAACTTGGAAAGCTTCGTTGGCTCATGCACAAGTCACAATTTTCCCAATTTTGATATAGATAGGTAATTAGTTTTCTTTCACAATTAATAGATTATAGTTTTTATGCAAAAACTTTACCAATTAAGTTTTGTTTTGTGTTTAAATTTAAATAATGAATTGCCGTTATATTTGTTTTGTTAGTTTTTTCTTAAGTATTTCTCACGTTTCAGTTTAGAGGAATTTTTATAATAATTATTCTTCTTACGCTTTTTCTACGTATTCTCTAAAAAATTCACAATACAATAACAGTTCTTAGTATTTGGTAAATACTAAATAGTCCTCTTTGTGTTTAAACGAATTTCAAATGAATAATTTATTTTACAAATATATAAATATTTTATTCCTTCTCTATTCATATTTCCAAGTAATTATTTTTGTTTTTGGGCAGTGTGTTTTCGACATTTATTTTATAAAAGTTAAAATTTTATCGTAAGTAAGTTAGTAAAAAAAAAACCTTATTGGTACGTAGGTCATTAATGTATTATGGTTTAAAAACTCTTAGCCGGTTGTAAAGCTCAAAGCTCCAGGATATGATATAAAATCTTTTAAATTATGAAGCTTTTAAAGCAATATTAATATTGCACATTTGCATTTATGGGATTTCTTTATGACGTCATTTTATGTATATTTCTGAGGATTATGTGTAAGTGCTTTATGTCATTAAATATATGAGAATGTTGTGATATCAACGTTTATTATCAAAACTTTCATTTGAATAGAATTAGAACAGAGTCCATTCAGTCTCATAAAACACATCTAAAGTCTAAATGCATACGATTGTTTTTAGTCTGTAAATATTTTTCTTACGAAATTAAAAGCTCCTTTTAGTTAGAAGTAGATACATCATTACATGGAGTTCTGATACGTATTATGTTTCATGATGTATTTTATTAATGGATAAGTAGGTCATTAGTCCTATACTATGATTACTGCTATACCGAGAGTCGAGACATGTTTTAGTTATAGGTACTAAATCCTGAACCTTGTGTAATACCCAAAATTTAACCACTTAGCTAAGCAGATCAAAGTCATAAATCTCTCACTATACAGCTGATCCTAACAAAGTTAAAAATAAATAAATGCCTGCTTTTTCTCCTTAAATAAATATACCTACTTACATTTCTCTATTTATCAGTTGTCAGTAAAAATTGGTTGTCTGTAAAGTCGGTTTACTGACGATAGTTGAACGTGACAACGCCCGATTGTGCTTCTTTGTCGCTCGTTCCGCGCTCTCGCTTGCACTTCAAACCTTACATTGAACGCCTCAGAGCGAGGTAACGCCGCATGAGTCATGTTTTTTCGTGCGTGCAGCCGGCTCTATCGAATTATAAGACGTTGTCACGTCAAAAATAAAAATGCCACACTTATAAATAGATACAAGCATCTTAGTACATTTTCGTTTCCACTGGGAAGCGAATCCGGTACCTTTCGCTAACATTCCTTATGACTAAACCACTAAGCCATGGAGAGCACTACAATAATATTGCAATAATTATACAGCATTGTACTCAAACAAGCAATGCAAACGAACTATTGATAAAAAGACCGGTTCAAAACGGGATTTGAAAATCATACCATTAATCTATGTCGTGGCCATATCGTAAGTTTGTTGATTTCGTGAAATGTTCGGAAATTTCATTTTTCATTAGGTAGTAGCATTATCATGTGCCTTGACCAAGCCTAAATCTATAATAATATTATCAGTGGGGGCGATCAAATAATTATAAGCCAATGTAATCAAAAGCTGCAGCTGTTCACGGTTTATGCTGAAAATTTCGACATTGACAAACCTACAGGGTATTTATTAATGGTATAGTTAGGGTATTTATAAATTTACAGTTACGACATATGGTCGCGCCAATATAAAAAATATACGTAAATATATTCTCGATATGAAAGTGGACTGTATTTTGATCTACGTGGTGTTAGCAAAGAGGGATAGACAGGATACACACGGCA